>JAVFBX010192802.1:0-13248 GCA_034783855.1 Mopalia kennerleyi
TATCCTATAGGATTTATCTGTGGAATCCTACAGGATTTTATAATTATCTTATAGGATTTATCTGTGGAATCCTACAGGATTTTATAATTATCTTATAGGATTTATCTGTGTAATCCTTAAGATTTTATAACTATTTTATGGAATTTATCTGTGGAATCCTATAGGATTTTATAAATATTTTATAGGATTTATCTATGGAATCCTACAGGATTTTATAATTATCCTATAGGATTTATCTGTAGAATCCTATAGGATTTTATAATTATCTTACAGAATTTATCTGTGTAATCCTTAAGATTTTATAACTATTTTATGGAATTTATCTGTGGAATCTTATAGGATTTATCTGTGGAATCCTACAGGATTTTATAATTATCCTATAGGATTTATCTGTGGAATCCTACAGGATTTTATAATTATCTTATAGGATTTATCTGTGGAATCCTACAGAATTTTATAATTATCTTATAGGATTTATCTGTGGAATCCTACAGGATTTTTCTATGGACTCCTATAAGATCCCATAGGATTTTTCTTTAGATTGAATATTATCCTATAGAATTTAGGGAAAGTTTAGGTATGGTGATAACCTGAATCACACAAACGAACCACCTAGAGACAAACTCTGAATAGGTTATATGGAGTGCTCTGAAATACAGATAGCTCAAATTAAATGTTTAAATTTTCAAATTCTGTAATCGGTAAACTATTGGGCTAGGTGTACCCTTCAATATATCAGATAAGGCTATTTAAAGACATCTAAAATCTGCTTTTTACTGGGCGTGTTTATTTATGGGTCAATAATATTTTGACAGATTTGTAAGTGAAATGTTTATTTAACGGTGATAAATTGTCATGGTGTACGAAGACTTAATACATGCTGCTGTCAGTTATATCACCTATTGGGGGATTATCATCACCTTTCTGAGGGCTGCTGCATTAATAGGTTAGCCGATATCTGTTTTCAGATTATTTTGTTCTCACGTTCGCTGAATATATTTGCAAAAGGGATTTTGTTGGCAAACATGTGGAATCACAGAAGGTTACCCAATACATATATTGTTGAAGGGATATTGGCTGAATAACTGAATGTTTTTTATCTTTATTTTCAATCAATAGCCTTTCCATGAATTGTAGTGCTGCCTCAATTCTCTCATGGTGTTGTGTAACTGGCAGGTCTCTAATCTATTACCAATCATTGGCTCGGAAACCAGCTGTACATGATGGTGATAAATACCTAGTTCTTTGTTTTGCCATCAATTGGCTAAGGGAAATGTGTTCAAAGTCTCAGTACACAGGCTATTTTAAATTAGTATTGGCGGAACATTACTTTTTCTTTAAAATTAGCATTTTATGGTTGAATTGCTGATTAAGAAATATAAGAAAAAATCCCCTTGTGAACTAATTTAAAAGTTTTTCAAAAAATTTAAAGTTTTAGCAACTTTACCTGATAATGGCTGAAAGGCCTTGCAGATTATATTGTCTAAATCTGGGAAATGGAATTAATCCACTTATTTAACAGAAAGACGGTTTCCATAAATATTGTTTGTCTTGAAATATTGAATTTCCATATAAAATCAAATTTAACATATCATTAAATGATGTTGTTCTCAGGACTCCTTATTTTTTTCTTCTTAATATTGATCAATAGAGATTCCTCCAACTTATTTCTGATATTCAGTTTTTCCGTCAATTATGTGTAGTTATTTTTTTTGGGGTGCAAGACTTTTCAGTAAGACACCAGATGGATTTGTTTGTTTGACTGGGTCTTGGCACCCCACTGAACTATGAAGACATGCCAGCCCAACGACGCTGGATATCACGGCAATAAAAGCGTCACTAGACAATATAAGATGTCACAATAATTCAGCTTTATGGTGCCCATAATCCTCCCTGAGGGCACCAGGACAACTGGAAGTTCCCTCCAGCCACCCACCAAGTCACATCAAGGGGAACCTTGCAAACAACCCTTGAAATCAATCCATACAAGTATTACCACAATTTATGTCTCCCTGGGGATCTAGTGAAAATGAAGTGTCCATGATTATTTTTGGTGATCAGTTAAAATCAGGAGTTACTTCTACATTCCCAAAAGTGGCCTCGGCAGATATAAAAGCAGTTTGGTATTCAAGCAGCCTATGTTCCATCAATAGGGTACATGGTAGAATAGGGATGGTTACGTGAGAGATTCATGTTACCGGTACTACTAATGGATAACAAATACTTGATTATTTAATATAAACGCTTCAAATACCATACTATGTCCAATTGTACCCATTCATTCCTCTTAAGATTACCTCTAAAGTTTCTTGCCATTTTCTCCATTGCCCACCTGATAGAATGGTTTCCTTCACCCATCAAAGCTGATATATGTGAAACCACTTTATATACTTTCACAGTTAAATCATTCAGAAAAAAACAAAAAAAAATGTATTTCCATAAATCTGTTTTGTTATCTTCTGTCATTCAATGCAAGAGATTTTTATTTTATTTGACCAATTTTGTTTTAATATTTTCAGACCGCCAACTCTTTCCGGAATACCCACAACGGGACAATGTATGGCATGCTCCTAGAGAGTATACAGCATTTCATCAAGGAGATATACGGAGAGTCAGAATGGCAACGAGTATTGGAACATGCAGGCTTACGCAACATGATCTTCTCAACACACAAAGTGTACGAAGACAAAATTATGAACGATGTTGCATCCAGCTGTGCTCACGTTTTGAAAACTGGCACGGCAGAAGATTTCATGTTTTTTTTCGGGAAGTGCTTTGTGAATTTCTTCAGTCATTACGGTTATGATAATATTTTGCGGGTTTCTGGGCGCCACTATAGGGATTTTTTAAACGGAATCGACAACCTTCACGAGACCATGCGATTTAGCTATCCTCGCTTACAAAGTCCATCTTTTTACGTCGAGGCTGAAGACCAAAACGGCTGTGTTTTGAACTACAGGACAAGACGATGTGGTTTCACTCAGTACGTTGTCGGTCAGTTAAAACAGTGTGCGATGAAGTTTTACAATGTTGATGTTGAAGTTATTGTGCTTGAAGAAAGGATAGTTGAAAATGGCTGCCATGTGATATATCGTCTTAATTTTGATAATCAGGGATATCAGGTGCCCCAGGCTACACCACATACCTCAGGAACTTTAACCTCCTCCACGCTGCCTGGAAGAATCTTCTTCAAGGTGAGTTACTCTTCAAATTTCTTCCTATTCATAATTGGTTGTGAGAACTCCGTTGAGTGGACGCTTCCTGTTATTACTCATATCAGATGCAATTATCACACGAATTGCATGTTTTGTTAAATAATAACAAGGCAAATACCACCAATGTTGAAACATCCCGCAATACCTGTCATTAGAAACTATTCTATTAAGATCAACCGAGGCTTTGTTGTCAGGAAATAAGTCTATCTTGATTTGATATACATAGTGCTCCATTCCTTCCTGATAGAATCATACATGTGGATACCAGATCAGTGTGTGGGAAATGAAGCATGATGGTACATGTATAAGTTTATTACAGGCATGTGATATAATCTTTTTGGCATTACTTTAAAATAAGACCTCTAAAGTTTTGTGAGATAACCTTACATTTGCATTACACTGCATTTATGAACATATGGCACATTTACTTGATAATAAAAACTTAATTGATGATTTGATTGAAAAAATTCTGTAGTGAAATGCAAATTGAGAGGAGCACTGCAAAAAAATTTGGTTCCCCTAAAATACGTTTGCATATATAGCCTTTGGAAGACCCTGTTCAGTACGTTATCTTCTACAGTTTTTAAAACTATGCTTTTCAATGTATACTGTAGCTCTGCCCAGTTATCACAGCCTACCTTCTGTATTTTGGAGTATTTTGTACACATAGCATTATTCCCACGGTTGAGTTTCAGAAAGTAGAGTAAACTTACAACTCCAATAAAAGATACACATGAATGAATACATGGGGATTCATATCACTGTGTATCTTAAATTGCAGTTGTAAGTTTACTTTACTTAATACACATAATTAACACTGAATACACAGATACACGAAGCATGTGAAATACAACACAAAAAAATAGATATTTAAAATACTGAAATCTGACTCCATGAAGGCAAACAACAAATAGAAAAAGCAACAGAAATTACTTTATAAAAGAAAAGAAAAAAACATACTGATCAGAAAAAATTCTCATAAAAAATGTAATTTCATATCGTATCATAATAACTCTGAAAGAATTATAAGGAAATGTGATATAAGTTTGCCACATCAGAACAATCCGGCAGTTTTGATGATAGTTGTGAACTGGCAAGCCATACAATTACCCCCCATAGTAATAAACACATTGGAAGTAATATAACGGAAATTTGAAGCCGTCACTAAAATCCTTTTTATTCACCCGAATTGCCCACAATTATAGTTTACAAGCCATTAGTTGGTGCCAGTTTCCTTCTTTTTAAGGCTTGTCCCTGCTAATGTCTTTTCCTACAAGATCATTTCGTGTCTAAAGTAGAACATTGATTTTCAGACCTAGTGCAGCTGACCTGATATAGTGACATTTGACTTAACGGAAATGGCCCAAAAAGAGAAATATTACGAATGACTTATTTTGTGGTACTATCTGTACAAATACAATTATAGCTCTGAACTAGCTAAGAAGTGGAATGAACTATTGTAGGCTATACGATATTGGTAACATATGCTGTATACATGTTACATAGATTGTTCTATTGTAGTCACATATCTTTTACTATGGAGCATCTCCAAAGATTTTGTAAATAATTTGTATATGGACTTAAAGTATGAAATTATATATATATACTCGAGATGCCCATAGGTTACCCATAACAATACTCGAGAGTAAAGTTTATTAAGAAACTTGTCTCGGGAAGTTATCTAGAACATAAGATGATTATCAATTTTAATTGATCTACATCCCTGTGCCAGTGTGATTGCTTTTAGAAATATATATATGCAAGCAAATTTTGGAGAAGCAAGCACATTTTCCTCAATGCCTGTAACCAAAAGGCAAAGGTCCTGGGTTCGAACATTTTTCTCTCTTTACTTATTCAAAATATATCTTATTTTTAAAAAACGTAGATTACGGGATTACAAATATATCAATTTGTTGAAGATCCAATGATAGCTTTAAAACTTATTGCAAATTGAATTAATCTACACAAAGAAAAATATAGTGCTTTTTGTCAGTAACTTCTCAGAATGTAATTAGTAGAACACCAAATAAATTATTTTATTTGTCTGAAATAGGCTATTAATTCAATCTACATTTGATCTATCAGCATGTGGTTAAACCTATTTCACTAGACCTGAGAAGTGAGCTATTCCGATGTAATAACAGCATGTGGTTAAACCTATTTCACTAGACCTGAGAAGTGAGCTATTCTGATGTAATAAACATGTGACATGTTACATCATCATCATTATAAAACCACAATGGGGAGCCTAGTCTGCTGTGATATTTCCTTAAATCAACCAACACCTTGTCAATGACTATAATAAAACTAAATAAAAGGCTCAAATTTGACTGTTTGTAATTAGAGTTTCAAAAGAGTTTTTCCCACTATTGTAAAGGTTTAATCTTCGAATTCAAAATAAAAGGGATAAAATAATTGTTCATTTTGATCCCCTCGGGTTCAGCAAAACCATAATGACAGGATTAAGTGCTCACACCCCAGAAGCCATCTTCATTTGTTTATTTAATTCCACACATTATACCATCTAGCAAACTTTTCCAAGAAAGCAATCCCTATTCCTTGGTAAACTACACAAATATCCCCTAATGAGTTTTAATCTCATGTACCTATAACTTCTAGCTGTTGGGACAGAGAAATAGGCTTTACCACAGGGGGTCTTGCATGTTACATGTACTTCTGTGGACTGTCCCAAATTTAGAGTGTCCCAACTGCTAGAAGTTATAGGGTAGTTTGTTAGAGTGGGATATAAAGGTAACATCAACTGAACCTCCTTACCAACAAATTCCCATGGTTGGCCATGGTTCATTGGCTAGAGTGTCCGCCTTCTCACTAACTTCCATGTACCATCCGTCTGTCTGTCGACCCCAAGTATACAAGTGAGTTACACGATGTGGCTTCAGCAATTGTCGAGCTGGTTTTTACTTGGGTTTCGTCTCATTTTCCACTGTAATTAAAGTAAGGCATGTTGAAAAATGGACCATTCATCACCATGTAAGTGAAATACCGTTGGGTACAACCTCAAACCTCAACCAAACAAACAAACTTTAATATCTATACCACCTACATTATATAGTTCCCCTAAACTAATATTTGTTACTCAATCTGAATGTCTGAAACAGACAGGAGTTTCCCCTTAATATATCCTTGTACATGTATTGGCTGGTCAATATGCTGCATATAAAAACGCATGTACTGGTACTACATGTACAATATTGTCAGAATATTGTAGGTAACATTACCCCAGGAAACTTTCATAAAAGTTGATCTATAGACAGAATGGTATAGCAGCAAATGCTAGTATATGTAATCTGACTAAAACCACTGTTATTTAGATTCTTAAGTATACTGCTACGGCTAGCAAATTCTCCAAAACTCACATGCTAGAAACTAATAAAGCTTGTCATTCTGTAACTCATACTGATATAAATTGATTTAGTGGGTCTGAGTGAATTCAGTCATATGGACTAGTGGCCTACTTTTGTCCAAAGTCTGGAACAGTTCTGTCCACAGAGTTAATTATATGACCAAAAGCTATATTGGAAAAGGGTTTGTCCTAGAGACACTATTTGACAGATGCCAACCATAGTGGTTCTAAGATCATCAAATGTCTCCTTGACAAAGCCTGATATTACCCATTAAGTGAACTATAGGCAGAGTGTTACCTTCATATCGTTCAACATTAGCTGTGTTTATTTATTTATGTTTATTTATTTTTTATTTATTGTAATTTTTTTATTTTTGTATTTTTTATTATTTTTTAAATATATTTATTTTTGTCTTTTAATTTATCTACCGTTAAAACAAATGTATAAGCTTATTTAATGATTTGTATTTATGATTTTTCTATGTGTTTATTTTTTTGTAACAGTGTGTATGGGAGGAGGTGGTTTGTTGATTAAGCCATAAGAAGGTCTTTGGGATATTAAGTCTTAGGCCTATGCCAAAATCTAGTATCTATGAAATTAATTGAATTCTAGGTATCGGAGGTACATATATATAAGTCCACATCTTGAATGCCTTGTATTATGCATGTGGAGACAAATAAGACTTTGAAGGGAAATTTGTCAGTATTGACTTTAGTCACAGATTCCTTTGTGGAAATTGACTCCAGAAACTATCATCGATTGATATTGGTTGGATTTTTAACATCACCAACACTAACAAGGCTATTTATAACATTTTGTAATCTATTTCTTTGGCTGGACATCCAATATTACCCATTCTACTAAACTGCTGTTACTTTGAGAAGTCTCCAATCTGGCTGGACATACATACAATCTGGTCGAGTTTTATTAAAATCCCTGGCTTTAGTCACAGTTATTATATTGTTCTGTGAATTGATTGCCTTTGGATCTCTACTTTCTTCTCTGTAGCCAATTCCATTCCAGGTTTCACACATGAAGTACTCTCAGCAACACTTTTCCAGGTAAAGAAAAGAATACAAAACTAATCGTGGCTCCAGTAACAAATTTAGTTCTTTCTAAAATCAAATGATTCAGTCACTATTCTATAATGCACTGAATGAAGGGATCTAGGTACATTGTATTCTTAATTATCAGAATTATCTGTCCAAATTCTATTGTGTACAGAATGGTGACAATGATGACCATCTAACTAATGTACATGTAACTGTGTCCGAGAACAATAGAATAATTGTTTAGCCTACTAATTAACAATTCTCATTTTGTGTCAAGAGCTGTCCAATTGTTTTAATAAATTGAGTTTTCAGTGAACATTCATCTGTTTCCATCAGGACAATAAGATATACACAGGAGGTTGTTGAGGGTGTCATACAATATGGCTCTGGAAATTGACAGGTGATTGAGAGGTTTTCTCTTGGTTTTCCATCATATGTGGGCAAGGAACAGTGTGAAGTGGACAGTCTGTCATCATATAAGTGAATACCCTTGACTATGACGTAAAAGCTCAATCAAACTAACAAAGCAATCAGTGACTACCAGAAACTTACATATTTTATGAACAGATTCCAGCATTGCCATTATAATGAATGGTATGTGTAAAATCTCTTGAATAGCCTTGTGTCTCAAGGGAGACAATATTGACTGACAAGTCTAGTATCTATACCTTAAAGGCTCCAAAACATACTGTTATTTCAAGACAGAAACTAAGCCCATTTGTTTGATGGAGCTGTCATGCTACATGTTAATAAATCATTCAGAACTTAACTGTACCTTAAATATTTAAAAACAAATCTGGTGATTTCTGATCATCTTATTGTAGACTGGTCCTGCGTCCACGGTTCAGTGGCAAATCTGGTGATTTCTGATCATCTTATTGTAGACTGGTCCTGCATCCAGGGTTCAATGGCTAGCTTGTCAGACTACTGATGGTCCTTCAATGTACTGCTCAAAGAGTCCCTGGGCTTTATAGAAGTCAATTCTTCAAAACCCAGGAATGCAAAATATAATATTTTTGCTCCAACTATTGAATATTTTTTTTTTGGTTGGAGGGAGCTACATGTTGCTCTGGCGCTCTCAGAGCTAAAGGGGAACAGGAAGCCGATCTGTTTGTGGTGTCTGTATCCAGTCCTGTTATAGTCCTGTATTTGTCCCTTACTGTCTTTCTTTGTTGCCAGTGGTCAAGGGTGGTTTCTTTCACCCATATAAGTGAAATACCTTTGAGTACGACGTTAAACCCCAATCAAACAAACAAACAATCACACTGACATGGAATTTTCATTTTCTCTTTAGTTTGAATATTTTGTCCTTGAAATTAGAGGATATTGGATATGTTTGAGCCAAATGAAATGTTTTATTCAATGTATAGGCAGTTATTTCAGGACTGTTACAGTAACTAAAACCAGTTATTTGATGGGGCTGACATGTTAGATGTTAATAAATCATTCAGAATTTGACTGTTCCTTAAATATTTAAAAGCAAAACTGGTAGATTTCTGTCCATCTTATTGGAGACTGTGTCCTTGTATTCACTACTCAAAGAGTTCCTGGGCTTAATAGAAGTAAATTTCTTACGCAGACACAGCATGCCAAATTAAATAATTTTCTTCTAATAAATGAAAATATTTCACATTAAAATGTAACTTTCATTTTTTTGTAAATTGAATATTTTCTGCTTGAAATTAGTGGATATTGAATATTTTTAAGCCAGTTGTATGTAGTAGTTTTTCACAGTAGAACAAAACGCTAATCATATTATCAAGCATTTCGTTCGTTTTTATTTAATTCACTGTTGTAGTACATAATAGTGAAACACCTACAATTGATTGATTGTTTTTTTACGTCGCGCTTTAGGGTATTTTCACTTATAAAATCAGACAGCATTGCTACTCTTTAAACAAACTGCCCTTTAGGCAGAGGTCATGAAACACATTCGAGCATGATATATAAACTTATATTTTCACTGGTAAAATATCACTTGATAGTAATGGTAGTATTTGTTAAAATTGTACAATCAATATGATTTAGGTTTTACATCTGTTTATGTTTCCTGGGGTTTATGCCATACTTCAAATTACTTAACTCAATAGTAAAGAAGAGAAACAAGTCTCACAGGGCACTGGCTGCCAGCAAGGACAACACACAAGACAATCACATGGCACTGGCTGCCAGCAAGGACAACACACAAGACAATCACATGGCACTGGCAGCCAGCAAGGACAACACACAAGACAATCCCAGGGCACTGACTACCAGCAAGGACAACGCACAGGACAATCACAGGGCACTGACTACCAGCAAGGACAATGCACACGACAATCACAGGGCACTGACTACCAGCAAGGACAACAAACAAGACAATCACAGCGCACAAAATCCCATGTGACTTGAAAAAGTATGAAATTTACAATTAAAGACTTTTAATTTGCTAATTTTCACTTTACATCCAAAGTAAATTGTCCATAAACAATCTTACATACATGTACTACATGTTTTTCTTGAATCAAGGTAAACTGTTGATGTGGTAGATGTGACTAAAGTGCATTTAAAGTTTCCAACTTTACAATTCCTTCACGATAGCAGACTAGTAATTTGTTTGCTTGATGATTATATTGACATCAATATGAAATCCCTTGCAAAGCTTGGCCCAATGATGGGCGCTGTCCAGGAAATGTTAATAAAAATAGAAACGTGAGTAAGATCCATTTCAATTTGTCATTCTTTCTCGATAGCGAAATTGACACTTAGTAATCTCTTTATGGAACTGTATCAACACGCAAGCTACAAATAAACCTAATTCCATAGTGATTTGTCCTTACCATGAACTAAAAGCATTGGAAATACGTGGAAGTTGGCACGGACTGGACCAGTTTGTGAAATAAATTGATATTACCCAGGTTTTTTTACAGACTGCTGTAAAATGCTCTTCTCACCCCTGGAAAAAATTTTAAATTTCTTGCAACGACTAATTTTCAGGTTAAATTTTGTTCACACGATCCTATATCAGTGAATATAACTGGAAATTTACTCAAATACATGTACAGATAATTTGTATTATATTCTTTATTTCTTTACTATGTAAATATATTTAGTTACTAGTACCATACTGTCTGGAAGTATACTTCTGTTGTTGTTGTAATCTTTTTACGATAGCCTGTATCTGAGAGGTGTTTAATAGGCTGAGTGCCAGATGACGCTCCTATTTACTTAATTTACTCTCACTTGCAAACCTCATCAAACATCATGTACATGGTGATGCAATAAATTCAATTCGGTTAGACATTGACAACCACAGAATCAGTTAAAAGAAAATTTAAAAAAAAAACTGACTAAAACATGAAAAACTTGAAAACCAAAACAACATTATGTCAATTGTTTTAAATACATAATTGAAATTGAATACTACAGATTGTTTTGTTGCATGTGGCCGAGGGCTTAGGCAGACACCCGTCCACCCGTCCAAGTGGACGCCCTGAATCTAGCAATTGCCTCATTTGGACAACCTGTTTTAAGAGACTTTAACATGCAGGAAATTGGACACCCACTTATTTGAAAAGTGAAGCAAAATGACCATTTTGGACACCCTACTTTCAATTTCTGGCTAAGCCCCTGCATGTGGCTCAAGACATAAATCAGCTATGCTTTCCACTTAACAATGGGTTTCTTGTTATTTCTCATATTCTCAAACAATACTCACCCTCTGGCTAAGGTCAGTTTCTTTGAAGAGTAGCACTACTGCCTTTTCTTGTCACTGGAGAAAGATTAAATTGCCTACATTATAATGACACTTCACATCTTGTCTGTGATATTGTCAATTATTGTTGGAATACACCACCGTCAAATGAGTGAAGTACCCTTTGTAAAACACCAATCAATCAAACCAAAAAACAATCCACTAAAAATAACTACATTTTAGAACTTTAGACAATTTTAACTTTTATTTTAAGATAAGTGATTCATATCATTCAAAGAATGATAATTATACAATAGGAATCAGAGAACAAAGTAAAAACAGTAAATGATGTTAATTCTAAATATATATAATCAGACTATGTGGAATTGGTACAGCCAATATGTTATGAGTGCACTCAGACAAATGTATTAAAGTATCTTGTTCCAGGCCAGGTACCGTTAAAGCACTCATGTGGCTTGATACAACGATCAGGTGACAGGCAAGGTATAATACGAAATGGAAATGTCAAACTCAACTCAAGTGTGTTGTAAAGATCTAGATGTCTGAGTTTGCAATTCTAGCAAGATGATAGCAAAGTAATACTTAGAAGTCCATTTGTCTGAACAAATCAACACGCACGTAACTAATAAACCCTGTTCTTTCTGTGAGATAGATACCTCATTTCCCAGAATCCTTTGCTTCATGTCACTTGGGTCTTCTGCTAAAGGTCAGTATGTACTCGATGTACAAATACTCACACTGTGTTTATTTAACACTAGAAAAACATTCAAGTGTCCAGTAGAGCAAAACACTTGACATTTTATGCTTGTGTAAGTGCGGCAACTATGGCCATCATTTATGTTTAATGCCCCAGAAAATTGCCTTTAACATACATCGATCAATTATGCCATTTGGCTGTGGATTTGAGAAGTGTTGTATCAAGATGGCCAGGGCTCTCAGCCTGTGTTAGTCTCAGGGATTTTGTGTGTATTATAATCCCATCATGATTTCTTTGAATTATCTAAATATTGATTTTTTCTAAACCATGCATGCAGAATTGAATATTTTTCCTCCAATATAAATGTATTTTCCTTCCAAATTGAATCTTTTTAAAATGGAGAAGTTTCCATTTCCCCCATTGGAATTAATGGATATTGTAGAATTTCAGTTAAAGAATGGGAATCAGAAATTCAATATTGATTTTTTTGATTGTTCTCTTCGGTCATTGTTTGTTAATTGTCTGCGATGTCTAAACTCGAGGATGACTTCCTTCAATATTTGGCGGCTAAGCCATCATATGCGTGAAATAACCTAAAGTTGAGCAATGTGAAAACAAATGTACTGACTCACTTCAAACCTGGATTAGAGCTTTCTCTTTGTAACAGTACTGGTTGTTTTGCAGTTCATTATTGAAATTCAACCAAACAATATATTAGGCATGTGCTGTAATATTTTCTGGCAGAACCTTAAAACCTTTTAGATAACCTAACATTTGCATTTTCTCCTTGTTTGCTGATTTTTTAAATACATAAATTTGCCTTTGTGAAAAATAACAACATTTGGTAAAATCAGTAGCAAAATACAAATTTAGACAAAGACTGCAAACAATTTGGGAAACCTATAAATTGGTCCTCCTAAATAAAGTTTGCACAACCATTTGGGAAACCCAGTTCTGTCCATTCTCCCCAAAAACACAGGACTCTATAGCCATGTGATCACGGCTTAAAAACAAACTCAAAGACTAATTTCAAATTTGCACTGACTCTAAATCCTTCCTGTTGACACAACAGGAAATATTGCAGTTCACTCAATTATATTTGCAAATATGGCCACAAATTGGCTAGCGTGCTATTAACTTAAATATACTGTTGTGAACTTTGATGTTACCTTTACATTGCGGTTGAGTATAGCACATGTTTGGCGAAGGCCAGTTCCGGTTTTGC
>JAVFBX010192813.1:0-13248 GCA_034783855.1 Mopalia kennerleyi
ATATGACGACGGATTGTCCACTTCACACTGTTCCTTGCCCTAGTATGGTGAAAAACCGGGAGGAAACCTCGTAAAAACCACCCCCGGGATTGCCAGAGCCACATCTTGTGACTCACTCATATGATTAATCATGAGCAATGTCGAGAAAAGGAAAGATTCCATCGGGGATCCTTGTGAGTTCAAGGGATTGCCAAATTCATTCGGCTTATTTAAATATGTGGATAATTTGCTTACGACGGTAAATAGACTTCCGGCAAACAAAATACACAAATTTGGTGCGTATTCATTCATCTACCACTGTCAAGCATCACGGACAAGAATATCGCCAGGTATAGCCGAAACCTTTTCTGTAGCACTTACTCCAAAGCGTTTGACCGAGAGGTTCTTCCACAACAATAGTCTGAAATACATTGATTGTGAATCTTATATTGTCTGCGTTGATACAAATCTGTCAACTAACGGTTACAATGGCTTGTATTTTTGGCGATTAGGATAACATTAATGTAAGGTTAAAAATAAACATACTACATATGGTTTCCTGCATTGGAATCGAATCAGCAACCATATCAATCTCCCAGTCACAAAAAACGCCACAAATAAAAGCTTGGTCCGATTCCTGACAGGAGAGTAAGACAAAATAACAGTACAAGACCTTGTGGATTTATTGACGATTAACGTATCAGTGCAGATGCTAACACCGTCTCCTTGATTAAGAAGGCCAGCATTACCTTTAACTCGGTACTAGTATCTGCATTGAAACTAAGCTTATGATTACAACCAGAAGTGAAATTGCCCGTAAGAGTTGATGTGTTAACTTTACCAGCTTCAAACTGGCATTTGCAAAAGTTCAGTCAAAATGTAAATTCAAGGCTGCTTGGCGCTCGACTTTAAAGAGATTTATATACGTTTTGATATTACTTACTGACAGAACGATTGTAAACGCCATATAATCAATATTTACATTAAACAAGCAGCGATTAAAGAAGATTTGATTTTTTTTTATTTAAGTATATTTGCTGTGTGCATGGGCACCGGGCCAACCGAGTCAGTTCTAAAGCTTTCCATAAATAGTGACTCTACTTAGGGAATTTACATGACAAGTCGCGCAGACCAAAGCATAGCCTCCTCCCATAGAGATAGCTTGTTATTTAGTAAGAACGAACGAACGAACGAGTAAACGATCGAACGAACGAATGAAGGAAGGAACGAACCAGCGAACAAACAAATAAATACGTAAATTAAAAGTGAATCAATGAATAAATAAACTGAGAATGTAAAGGGGATGCGAACGATATTGATATCAAAATTCAGATTTGTGCTCATAAATAAAACACTTAATTGATTTATATTTAGCATAGGCGGAAGCTGAATGTTTTTTGTTAAATTGAGCAGTGGATTAAGAGATGAACCAAAGGCCTTTTAATCTTGCAATAGCTATAAGGCATATGTTACTAGGAAGGGGACTGGTGTGTAATTTACAAAGCTTGTTCACCTCAATTAACCGTTTTGATTCATGAATATTCGATGAGATATATCACAGGCGTTGTGGACCAGTGATTTTGGATTGATATAAATCCGTACTCAAAAGGCTAATAACCTCGATCTCATTCACTTTATATACTGAATCGAGAACAATTATTTCTGCACTTTTATTCGCAAATATCTAATTGGAATTAATCCTGCATGATATATGAAATAAAATCGAGACGCGAAAAAACCCATTTATTTTTATTGTTAAATATGCAAAACTGATTCCTCTACATTTGTGACAGCAAAGACAAAACACAGCAAAAATCAACATTTGTTTTTTAAATTTTGTATTTGTAAATGTTCAGTTATTTGATCTCAATATTTGTTTTATTTTTAGCCATAATATTTCAGAATTAAGATCTATTCAGAAACTTGTCCCACGGACTCCATCAAGTACATTACCTCCATTTTGTAACTTCAGTCGATAGATTTTCTCAGATTAACAGTGGCAATACTGAAACATTGACAAAACAATATTTTTTACTTTATTTTTATTAGAATAGTTGAATGCGTCAACTTTCAGCAATTTCAACTGATACCAAGCTATAAAATATAACGTTAACCTGTGAAATCTGAAAAGCTTGTTGGATGCCTGGCGTTTTACCAATGTAAATCCCTGGAATTGTGAAAATTGACATTACACATTTTAACAGTATAGCGGCCAACAGAGAAACAATTAGTCACTAACACCAGGTTAAATCGCTAATAGCGGATTAGAGGTAATCCTATAACAAGGCGTTACGTCATCTAATAGTGGATTTAAGTTAATAGCGCTTCAAAAAAACCTTCACAATGTCTCGAAAACTTACTTTTTGTATTTTTAGCGACATTTTGTCAGTAAATGCGTATGTCTAAAGTCAGAAATACAGTGGTCGTCTATACACAAACGTATGCGTCTAATACGTCCAGTTTATCTGAATATCTATTCATCAGAGTCGACACATGCTATATTTACTGACACCAAGTCACTTCTAGACGCTTGTTTTTAGAGCTGGTATAATTGGTTTTGCATTTTTTATAAGAACACCAAAGTAAATGAGCTGGGCGGTCCAAAAGAGCCAGCCGACGATACAGGTATTCCCCCAGGCTAAGTAATAGCCACGTGATGCTAGAAATATTCATAGAAACTAAACCGTCCACTTTGTAGTTAACAAAAGTTAAGGCCATTGTCGTATTGTACAATTTTTGTATTTAAGGAGCAATTCTGAATTCTCCTGTCTGTTCATCCGTCTTAACATTGTAGAATCATTAGTTTGTTCGTCAAAACTTTGATTTTAAGAGTCGCGGGTTCGATTCCCGAGATGATCTTAGCCGACAACTAGAATCTTTTCAAACTAAGAATTTTATTCTTTAATGAAGAAAATACCGTTGACTCTAAATCATTGACAAATACGGACACTGTGAGCAGTTTGCCAATACAATCTACATGTCTTATTTTCGCCTCTAAATTCCTTCTGAATGAATCGATTCAACTACAGCTGATCTGTTGTGATCCATTTGAAATCACTGAGCAGTGAAATGCTGATGACTATTCATGTATAGTCCACTTTGGCGAAACGGTAAAAAGCGACAATAATAATGTACAGCCAATACAAGCGAGCCGATATACGTAAAACCATTTCCAGTCGCATTGGTCGGCATTAACGGCTCGCCAAAACCACCTTCTGTTCATTTCATACTAATTACTCAAATCGTACAATGTAAAATCTCCAATGAAAGAGGCACCCATTTTTATTTCAAAGGTTGTTCTACTATATTAAGTAATTTGTTTGGTGTTATAGTATTTATGTTCTAAGAAATAAGCCATTAATACAAATAATCTTGGATAATCAATAAATTTACGTAGTTTTATTTCTGAGTATCTAAGCTTTAAAAAATGTATACATATATGGCGATACGGCCTTAATTGGGAGTAATAGTGAGCTTTGCAATTTTTGTTTTTCTCAAAAGCAATCTAATCACCAACGTTCAGTATTGATAGTTTAAATCAAATCACCAACGTTCAGTATTGATAGTTTAAATCCAATCACCGACGTTCAGTATTGCTAGTTTAAATCCAATCACCGACGTTCAGTATTGATAGCTTAAATCAAATCACTAACGTTCAGTATTGATAGCTTAAATCTAATCACCAACGTTCAGTATTGATAGTTTAAATCCAATCACCGACGTTCAGCATTGATAGTTTAAATCAAATCACCAACGTTCAGTATTGATAGTTTAAATCCAATCACCAACGTTCAGTATTAATAGTTTAAATCCAATCACCAACGTTCAGTATTGATAGCTTAAATCCAATCACCAACGTTCAGTATTGATAGCTTAAATCAAATCACTAACGTTCAGTATTGATAGTTTAAATCCAATCACTAACGTTCAGTATTGATTTTATAAAGCTATTACCAAATGTCCAGTAGCAATTGCCTACACCTTATCACCAACGTCTAGTGCCAATTATCTAATTCTCAGTCCAATATTAATTGTATAAAGCTATTTACCAACGTCCAGTATCAATTGTCTAAACATACTCATTAACGTCTAGTGTCAATTATCTAATCTTCATCGCCCAGCATTGGTTGTATAAAGTTATTCATCAACGACCTGTTTCTATTGTCTGAACCTAATCAACGTCTAGTGTCAATAATCTAATCCTCAACGTCCAGTATTGATTGTAAAAAAAATTATTTATCAACAACCAGTTTCAATTGTCTAAACCTAACCAACGTCTAGTGTCAATAAGCTAATCCTCAACGTCCAATATTGATTGTAAAAAAACTATTTATCAACAACCAGTTTCAATTGTCTAAATCTAATCTTCCACGTCTAGTGTCAATTACCTTATCTAGTGTCAATTATCGTATCGTCAACGTCCAGTTTTGATTGTATAAAGCTATTCACCAACGTCCAGTTCCAATGGTCTAATTCTAATCATCAACTTCCAGTATCAATTGCCTAAAACTAACCCTTAACGTCCTTTATTGATTGCCCCCTACTACCTCTGAGCTAAAAGAGCTACTGGACGTTCAATCACCCCCTTTAAAATGTTGTATTATTTTTATCTCATTTTTATCGTGTGTATTATTTGGCGCTTTTTTTCTCTGGAACTTTATATTTTATCACAAAACAACTTTTGTAGATCAAAGGCCATACTGCTCTGTTTCCATCTCACTCAGTAACGCAGCAACTAAATCCGAGTCGAGGCTTAACTGACGCAGCCCGGTATCAAACAACCACGGTGTTTATAATAACACCATCGTCATCTTTGTACTTTTGCGATAATACATTAAGTAGGTCCCACACGCCCATTATTTGGCCGTCATCAAAAACACCGGTACAATTTAATGTCTCCCACACACTGTTATTTTATCCATTTCCAGAAGCCAGGTTCGACTTAAATTGCTACCACACTTCCTTATTGTATCTTCTAAAAAAGCCCAAGATGCTTGAGTAATGCGCCGAAAAGTAAACGGAAGGTATTAGCACAAAATAAAGCATGTATCAACGATACAACACTTCAGAACGAATTGATGTGGTCAGACAATCTGTGTAAATACAAGCTGTGGTTTACCATAAAAACTGCTTTAGAGATAAGAAAGTAAAATATAAGAAATGGCTTAAATGTCACTTAGAATCGGGGTGGATGGTAAGTTGGAATTTGCTGGAAGTTAATATCAGCATGAAACAGTTGCAATAAGATTGAGTTGCCGTATTTTGTAAGGACAAAATGTGTTGGAATCTAATTGAATACCTCTGCAACTGTCGGTAATAATCGCCCATTTTCGGTAGAAATTAATCCGGCAGAGAAAACGGATCGTTTGTGTTTCCTGTATATTTGAATTGTTGTTGTTGTACACTTTTCTTCCCAAAAGTTGGTTGTTGAATAAAACAATTGAAATTAAATTAAATTTTAAACCAAAAGTTGAAAAAAAGCTGTCTTGACTAATTAATTTCAAACGAATTTAAGAGCGCGCAAATCTTTATGCCACGTGACTGACCTGGACTGACAAACTGTACGCAGAATGAATGTCTTTTAGGTGAACTACAATATGGTTTGTGAATAATAAAGAATCAAAGCCTTGGCGGAAGGAAATATATTTGATTATCTCGGAATAGAATAAGTCGTCGTCTCAGTCGGCATCCTAAAGTTCCGGGTTTGATATCCCATTGAAAATGCTAGTTTGTTTCTTTCTCCACGAGTTCCGCTGCCGGAGTGCAGTGGTTAGTGCGTCGGACTACAAGATCCACCTTCCATGTACCGTTCATATGCTCTCCTTCAGGTGTATGGTAAAGCACAGGAAGTGACCGCCAATCGTTGGGCTGGTTTTTACGAGGTTTCCTCCCCGTTGTCATCGTGTTTAAGCAGTAAGGCAGAGAGATACCACCTCATCTTCGTATAAACAATAAACCCTTGACCGCGACATTAAACCCCAATCAAACAAACAAAACAATATTGCTTATAATAAACACATGCAGTTGTTATTGAAACTACGGACACATGCTTCACTCCGTTTTTTTTCTCTGGAAAGAGAACTTAAAATTCTGTTTTAGTATTTCTGACATATAAAAAATGTATGCAATAAAAATATTTCGAGCCATGTTATGATATAATTATACCATATAATAAATGACCCCCACTTAGCATTGTCCGTTTATCAAATTTTGAATTCGTCCAATACAAAGAAATAAAAACACGAAGAATCCAAGCACATGGAAGTTGAATTGAGTTTTTAATTTCAATAAATTCAATACAATTTGTGCACTTAGTCTCATGTTCGCTAATGTCGAGAAGAACGTTCCTAAGTAAATGTCGCCTATATTCTAAATTCATTGTTACAGCATATAAGTAAATATAGAGGGGACAGAAGTCAAGTTGGGAAAAAATAAAACTGTACTAAAACCCAGTTTTCCCAGCTCTCCAAGCAATTCATAACAAAGCACACTTCTCCTTATCAGAAGAGCGTGGAGAAACTTATTTTTATTCGCACATCAGACATTGATGTTTTTTGAAAAGCAGCTAGACGGAATTCGTTAGATAAACAGATTCACAATTGGTAGAGAAGAAAAACGGCGGGCGTGTCGGAGTACTGTTGGACCCATTTCCAAACTATCGCCATTGTCCCTAACTCGTTTTGTCGTGGCTATATTGACGCCCGCTAACCAGATAAGTGTAGCCATCATCCGCCATTGTCTTCTTCTATATACCTATATAGATATGGTTTTGCTGTGAACTGTACATCCAGTTAGGGCTACGGTTCTTCAACAATTGGGCTATGTTTGCCGAGCTATTGTCCTCGTTGAACGAAAACCACTTCACGGCCTTTAACAAAACATTGAATTCACACACATTTCAAACGAATACATCTAAAATTTCTGTTTTCCTTTCCTGATATTTCTGTACGTTCGTTATTCTGTACCATTCTTGTTGGGTTCGTGTTTTTCTTGTTCTATAGCTCATACTTCGAGATGGCTGTTTTTCTGAAAAATTGTTAACAGAATGTTCTTGATTTGTGTTAAAATATATAGTTTATGTGGAACATGAGATTGCTCATAGGTTTTAACTAATCAACAGCCCCGTGCCAGTGGGATTAATGTTTAGAAATATATATAAAATATAATATAGAAGTCAGAATGCAGCAAACCAATTTAGGGTTTTATACCTTATTTCTTCACCACAAGTTCTAATCCATTTATTTTCTATGCTTTCTTGCTTAAAGATGCTTCCGCTATTGGAAAAAGTGGGTTTTACTCTCTTGAAAATGGTTATCAATAGTTGTTTTGTTTCAAGCATTGTTTGCTTACAATACTATCAATTTACAAACTCAATATGTTTTTTATTTATCTATCAAAGTAGAGTGGTTTATTCTAACATTTGTTTCGTTTTTATATACAAGTTTGTCTTTTCATCGCAGGACTCTTGCCCGGATGGGTCATTCCACAAATGATGTTTTGGGGACTACCGAGCCAATACTGATCAACCCCAGTTTACAACAGCTCACACGGCGGCAGCGCCGTCTGGTGACAAAAAATCCCGGTACAATATTGGCCGTGGCGAAAGGAGCAAGAATGGCGATTGATGAATGCCAACTTCAGTTTCGAAACCGGAAGTGGAATTGTCCAACGTCTGATGACAGCCACGGTGGATCAATATTTGGAAAAATTTTACAAAAAGGTTAGATTTACTTTTAAGATAGACTCTTACTCGTTTTTAGGCAAAAGAAAACATATTATGTAATGAAAGCTACGCGAACACCCCACCTCCTCCAATTATTTTAAAGGAGATCCGCGAAAATAGAAAAATCTTTTGAAGTTCAGGATGTACCGCCGTTTAAGCAGAACTCTGGGTAATGCCACATTCAATTAGTGATCATTCTATAATATCTACAACGAATGAACATATTTTAAAGAATACCTTATTCTTCACACTTTTATTGAATAATAGTTGATGGTACAGGAACGATATGGAGGGAAACGTCCACCATACAAGTGGGACACCAAATTGGTTGTAACCGAATTAAGAATTGTGCTATAGGCCTACACCGTCTACAAAATTACCGAATGAGACTCGCGTCTTCGTCCCCTTGAAAGACCGTTGAAATGTGTATAGGTGACCAACACGTACTGCTATAATTGTGTTTGGTTTGATCCTTACATTTTTCTAAACGAATATTTGTTCTTAAAAGTCAATGTTACATAATAATCCCGAACAGCAAATACAGGTGCAGTTTTTAGTATCGATGCCTGTCTCTGACGGTCGTGAGTTAAATCCTTATATGTGTTTTTCTTAATTTTCATAAATATATTTGGATCATATCTAATCTATCATACACTAGAGGAATCAAAAGTAGCTCTTTTTAAATTAGCCGTTGTGACACATAAACCGTTCTTTACTCCAAGTCAACTTCTTCAGGTGTGTTTGTCCATTTGATTGATTGGGGTTTGACGGCATTCTTAAGGCTATTACACTCACATAACGGCGGTGCCATTCCAATGGTTGAAGGAAACCACCCTTAACAATACTGGACAACAAAAACACTATCACATGACCATATTCAAGGACATCACTATAACTGATCGTAACGGGACACATACAATTTGTTTTACACACCTGAAAAGGTGGACTTGGCACCAAACAGAAGTTTGGGTCACAGTTACTACTACAGCTGTACCCAAGAAAATTACGCAAAAATATACATACGGTATAAGTTGTAGAATTTTACGGTTGGGTAGGATATAGTATGATATATGATATGGCATGATATATATTCAATCGCCAACAATACAAAACGTATACAACAATTTAGTTTTTATTAATCTAAGAGTTCGCATTAAATACAGAGTGTAGGCCTATCCTGGGATAGAGACAATTCGATAGGAAGAAGTTGAAGATATATAGGAGGGAACCCCTGTGGTATCGTGATCGACGGTATCAGGTTAACAACACCTTATCATTATCTCCTCAAGCCGTCCATAAACTCTCATAAACATTAACGTTCGTCAATGGCAGAGACAGCAAAACAGAAGCTAATGCATTTTAACACATAATATCGGTAGTGATTACAGAACGAAGTATTCACGGGTCGTCAGCCTTTGTCAAAAGCTCCGGGTATTTAACGGCGTAATACCCGGCAAAGGTTTGTAACGCTATACTGGGATTAGCTCCGAACACCCGAAAAGCCACCCTTCTGTTGTCGATGTAATAGATTAGCTATAATCACCGTGTGCCAAGGCACGGTACAAGACTGTCTTCTCGTCAGGGGAGAGAGCGTGACAAACCGGGCGGGCTGTCAGAGTAATGTGCACCCCATATACGTACTAACCGCCTGATGATTCCTAATTAGAGAGTAGAGCGTCCCAGACACAACATCAGTCCTATCTCATTTCCCAGTTAAATCTCAAATCAATTCTTCGTCTTATACACAATAGCGTTGCATCAGAGCCTGTTGGATTTGCGGTAGGTTGTTCGGGCGCATAAATTAGCACCGTTTGGAATGTTAAAGAAGTTATTTTCCACCCTATATATCTGTCTTTCGTGTGTTCATATCCTTTTTACTACGACTGTCATTCCACACGAAATGTGCCGGTGATTCACACGCTTTGTTTATTTCCTTGAACTATTGAGAGACAAAACCGCAAATATGTCTGATAGTACTTAGTGTGACCTTCTAACACCAGTATAGTATAAACTCCGTGTCCTGGTTTCCTGATATGCTATCACGGATCCCACGAGTACGTTTGCTCAATCAATGGATTATTCTAGATTCATTGATTGTTTCATTTGTTTCTTTTAACGCCGTGCTGAAGTGCCTGAAAAATCTACAGGTATGGAAAACAAATTAAATCTACAGGTATGGAAAACAAATTAAATCTTCAGGTATTGAAAACAAACTGAGAAGTACATTTTTGCTGACTATTGAAATAGCCATAAACAATTTAGCGAAATGAAATCTGAAGGCTTGAGACTTGCAAAATTGTTCTAACTTGAATCTGTTTCAAACTGGGGAAAAGTTATCCCAAAATAAAGAAAATGATGTAATAAAATCGGTGATTGTAGCAGATATACATATACGTTTGGGAAAAAGAAAAACATATTTCAGCTCTTAATATAAGTGTTATAACTGAATAACAGAGACGGGAACAGATTGTGTTCATAAGGTTAATGGACAGGAAAAATCAATTAACATTGTTCTTGGTGCTTTGTTGCTAAACGTTTCCGGTGAAATCTCAGAAGTCTGGTCTCCTTGAGAATTGGTGTGTAAGAAGTCGTGAACGGCTGCGATTCCAATAATAGGCCAGAATAAGGAGTGGCTCTTGGCATTAGGTCTGGTGAAATTGTTCAAAAGAATAGAAAAGAGAAAATGTGTCATGTTATAGTAAAATACCCCGATCATGTCCGAGTCAATAAGTTAGTTTATACTTGAGGTTAATTCTATTCAACGTGTGTCGGTGAAGCATGACGATTAACCGTGTAGCCAACTGCATATCACTACCGTCAAGATTGCCACACCATGTCCTAATTATCCGATCGCTTTTGACTTTTAAAAACAGAAATTGGTCAACATTTTACGAAATATATGACTTAACACTATACATAAGTAAAAATGATTTACAACCAACAACTGTATATACCCACAGATCGAAGTATGCCCTTTGTAGAAAGTTTTGAGTTCTATTATAATAATCGAATGATTAGGACATCTAGACAGAGGCCTTCAATAGGCTGAGGACTACTCGCCACTACAATATCGGTATGCATTAAAAGTGTGACTTGAACTCACACATTAAGCCGCTCATACAATACGGAAAGCGGACTCAATACCACTTGACCGTCTAAATAACTTGCCCTTTGTGGAAACTATCCCAAAATTGAAAAGTATATTTATGAGGAGATAGTAAAGAAGTTCTGACAATAAAATTGACATTTTGATTATCCTATAACGAGGAATTAATTGTGTTGCTTTTTCTATTAACCTTTAAGCTTTCCTATATATTCCATTTGTGACACATATGCGTACGAGCAATATATTGACTCGAATGATGGACAGTTCACAGGAAACGTATTTCCACGATAGAAACCTCATTTTGAATACACTGACATTATATGGTCAATGCCACATCATAGTGGTTGATCTCAAACCATAAAGGTTAATAAGAAACCATGTTTGTTAATCTTAGTTCACATTAGTACTGTTAGGTCATATTGAACACTGTGGAATTATATTGTTTATTGTCAGATAATATTTTTAATGTTAAATCGTATTGGTTAATATCAGATCAAATTGGTTAATTTCGTATCATATCAAATAATGCCAGATGATTGTTTTTAATATCAGGTCGTAGTGGTTAATATTTAATCTGTATGATTAATGTCAGATCATATTGGTTAATGTCAGATCACATTGTGCAATTTCTGATCATATTGGTAATGTCTGATTTTATTGGTTACTGTTTGATAATATTGGTGAATGTTTTAAACACACATGTGTTCTATGATTATGTTTTATCATATTTTTATAGGATACTCGCGGAAAGTGTTTAAACTTCCTCGTGCCAGTGTGACTCACCTATTGTGAATAAAACAACTCAAATATGTATTGGTATAAACACTATAGCCATATTGTCCTTTAGTGTCCGCATACATTATATGCGTTAGATTTAGAAGTCTCGCTTATACTCCGTATTGCCCCCGAGGGCTGTTGTAGCCCTGTGAGGTTGGATTGGCTGAATATTCAAACAGCTTTATCTCTTTGTTGTGGTGGCTTCAATTAATTGATTGTGGCCATTACTTAAAGTAAAATGTCAACTCTATTTTAGCATGTACGGTTATGTGGTACAAGTGTCCAGGAAAAGAGAATAAGTTACTGACAAACGTGAGTTAAAAGAGAGAGAGAGAGAGAGAAATTATGATGCCCACTTGATTTTAAAAAGCCATGGTTATGTTAGGTACATAATCGTCCAAGTGCATAACCTCAATATAAAACAGGAAAATAAAAAAAAATAGATACAAAAAGACAATAGAAATCGAAACAAATATTTAAGTCTGTCTTTGTTTATGTCAATATCTGAATCTATTTGATATAATTTCCAGAATAAATAGTTGTTTCATACGATTCATAATTTACAAAATAATTTCGTAAGTTTTATCACCAATGGTCGAATATTTAATCCTGCTTAAGTCTGATTAAAGTAGGTGTACTGATTGTGCTGGTGATACGCTGGGTTGTCGATAAAACCAGCCCGTTCCGTGTTGTTTAAGTCATTCACAACTTCAAAGAGAGGCACTTTGCCGAACCCAGAAAAGAGCGGCACTATGACAAGACCACCGTGTCAGACTGGCGTGTAAGACTCTGTTGACAGCGATGACAGCTAAGTCGTGCTAAGGACTCATTGCGGACATCGATCCCCTTGTTCTGTATGCACACAGAACTCTAGATGAAAGAGACCTTAATGTAACACACATATTCGCCGTTTCCGTTAAGATCGTATATGATCTACGGGGGAGTCAGGTGACTGAGACGCAATATCAATTATATTTGCACATCCGCACTTCATTCATGCATGTGAATTGGCCTTTTTTCTGTTTACATGAAGTTTAACATATATTTTTTAAAAGCAATCACATTGGCAAGTTTAACTAAAATGTATGGAAGCCAGTTGAAGACATGGCTCCTTTTGTATCCCGACGGAGAGGTCAAAATGTGAAGAAGGCTTGGGTGCGACTGGCTTTCATATTTTAATCATACGGTTATTTCTCGATAGCTATATACACTAATTTAGTGAGTCTCTGTCAGTGCTTCCTTTAGAAAAAAAATCGCTGTCTTAACTTAACGTCTGTGTGAGTCTTTATATCTCAGTCATCGTGAACCTTTTTATCTCAGTCGGTTTTACAGTGCTGATCATGCTTGCCGGATAGAGGAGTTCGAATCCCGCCGGGTGGAGTCCAGCTAAATATTCTTTCTTCAAAATAAAAATATACCTAGAGATAGTCATATTTTATTTGCGAGGAAACGCATTTATCGTGCAAGCAAGCAAACAAACGAATGACTGAATAAATGTTCAGTTGAAGGCTAGGCTCTATATACAGGTATTTCAGTTAGGTAACATGTAACAACTTCAAATGCAAAAACCTTTGCTACTTCCTCTGTGGTTTGTTTGTTTGTTTGATTGGTGTTTAACGTCGTACTCAAGGGTATTTCACTTATATGACGACGGAGACAAAAA
>JAVFBX010192824.1:0-13247 GCA_034783855.1 Mopalia kennerleyi
CCCCCCCCCCCCCCCCCCCCCCCCCCCCCCCCCCCCCCCCCCCCCCCCCCCCCCCCCCCCCCCCCCCCCCCACATGCCCAAGGGGAACTTTTCCAGGCGGGAACCTTTCCTACACTCTTTGGTATCTACCTTGCTAAAAGTATATTAATAATACAAAAAATGATTGAAACGTAGAATTGCTAAGCACATGTAAAAAATAAAAACGGTTTTCAGATTCGATATATCATACTTCAATTATATTTCGTTATTATATAATCCGTACACATTACAAAAAAACCCCAATATATTTAATTGAGCTTTTAACCAGATAACAGATGTAACGACCATTCTTTGAAAAGGTAGAAAAAGGCAAGTGTTTTTCAAATTGCTCAATTTTATTAGTAAGTAGTCAAACAATAAACGAGTGTATAGGTATTGGACTTCACTGCTTTAATTGAATATCGACTATAATGAAACACCAAATCAGGTAAACTGGAACAGAATTAGCTTAACTGAATGTATGGTATACACTCACAGCATGAGCAAACTGTCCTGGAAACAACAAAGGTAAATTAGATGATATGTTGGTCTCTTATATTAGTGAATCGCCACCTGACTGCTGTGAAATTTGATATCCCCATGATCGCATTTATAGTTACATGTTGAGAAATTATATACACAGAGTTGTTAATTGCTTCAACTGATAAATACTCTACTGGTTCCTCACTGTGATGGTGTTTTGCTTTTGGAGAAGGGTCAATTAAGCAGATGACGATTGTAAGTCACACTTACAAGGGGTTATCGGCCAATGGAAGAAATTTTCGCCATAGGTAAATCGTTTTCACCTGCGCTAGGTTAGCGAGTATCTTCCTCTATCACCATTTAATTACAGTTCGATCAGGTAATCGACATCACAGGTAGTCAATCAAACCAGGTGAGAAACATGTATCGATTAGCACCTACAGCGGCTCAATTTACCCCTCCAATAATTCGATTTAGAATAATTTATGATTTCATGAAGTATGACCCGCTAACATTGTTGAGATTACACGGTAAACGAGGAGAAGAGTTTATTTCATATTATTGCGATTGTAGCCAATCGTTTTGATGACTGATTGTGGTGTTCATATTGTTAAATTATTATAAGTCTGTGAAACAATAATCACCGTTCTCTAGTATTTTGATTATATATTTGTAATGTTGAAGTACAGGTAAACAGATTGCCATAAATTGAACTCTCTTTCTTTTTATTGCGTTTTCTTTATCCCCTGTTTCATAGGTGTTAATTTTTCTTTAAGCAACAAATGTATTTACAGCTTTTAAAATAATTTTCAGAAAATATATATATACAGGAACGCAAATTTAAATGATAAAAATGTGTTCAGATCTTAAAGACCTTTAGAAATGTTTTTTGCTTGATTATACTTCTCTGTACGCGATACAAGTTTTTAAATCTTTTTTAATTACTTTCCCGATCTTGAAACGAGCCTTTGGGTTTTCACCAAACTGACCAGTATGTAAATAACTTAACCTTTAATGCTGCTCAATATGTTAAATACCGGAGAAAAGAACTTCTTATATACATATCTAGAAAGATTATAGCGGCCTTTAACCTGGGTGAAAATTCATGGTCATTCTCCCATATAACTGAGGGGGATAGAACACTGCCCCTGTTTGACAGACACGAGTTCGAATCCCGATGGCGGCAAGCAGAATATTCCTTCCACCGTGAGCGTTCGTAGCTCAATCGGTAAGAGAGGCGGCCCGGCTAGCCCTTGACCAGAGTTCGATTCGCAGTGGAGACAGGCAACAGTTTTTTCTCTGCATTAAAAATATATATTATATTCTACAATGTTTTAAATGACTTGTGCCAATCCGCCATCACTTTCTATACTATTAATCAAAGTGCGTACATCTTTAATGATTGATTGATTGGTGTTTTACGCCATGCTTAAGGGTATTTCACTTATATACAGCGGTGTATTCCAACAATAATTGATACTAGCACAACCAAGATGTGAAACGTTTCCACAATGTTGGTTAGCTAATTTTCCTCCAGTGCTAAGTAAAGACAGCATTGATACTCGTCAAACAAACTGCCCTTAACCAGAGGGCCGTACGTCATTAAAGACGACTTTATGTCAAGCCATATAGAGTATCACAATATATATGTACAAAATGTATCTACAAATCTAAGATCTAGGTTGAGTTTACTTTGATTTGGATTTCGCCTCCTTGTGTTCGGCGGTGAAATCTTAAGCGTATCAGCCGTACGGCTTAATTTAAATGAAATCTATTTCTAATCAAATGCATGTGACCATCAAAGGGGAACAATTTGTGATTTAGGTGTTGTTTCTATAATCATTTGATCAGTCCCGCTTCCCGTGTTGAAAAAAGGCCATCTGTTGGTTTAATGATGGGCACATATCGTGACTTCTTCACGGAGAATCCTTCAGAGTTCACTCAAAGGATTCGTGAGGGTACAAATCTACCCCATAACTTTTCGCTTCAAAGAAGAACTGTTTTCGTGGGGTATATTTTACGCTCTTAACAGGAAATGATGAAAATACAAAAATTGAAGTGCTGTAATCTGGTGTAAATTTTCACCGACTTGTAAACGGTTTCGGTATAAAGGAAGCTGTTGAGTTATCCTTTTCTTTGAGCGCAGATGGGCGGAAAAAAGGTGTAAAATCTGAGAACATTCGGCGCTATTCACAAGCATTTGAACCATTACCCTGGTGCGATATATAAAATAACAATATTCGTTACTTTTACGCGTTTCCCGCGGAAGAGACGTGAGTGTGTTTCTGTTTGACAAGCTGGCACTGTTTAGGACGGATAGAAAAAATGCGGTAGTTTTGTTTACTCCAGGAGAAAACTTCTGAAGAATTTTGCATCCTGCTTCTCGTATGACGTAATCATAACGTCTGTAGCGCCCCGCCGACGTGGGTTTTTACGGGAATTTGAGTACCATTTAGCAGGCATTTCTCAGTCTTATTGGTGTTATACGACGAGCAGGACGTTCTGTATCTGTAATCGATCGGAGCTGTTATGGTTATAAAATTACACAACTTTTTCCCAGGCGCATTTTGGTTTCGAGAGTAAATCAAAGCAGTACGGGTTTTAATGGTAATACTGGTTTATAAACTGAGCTAGACAATTTTATGTAGTTGTGAAAGTAATTGCTGAAAGACACCAAAGATTTATAAGTTAATGAGAGAAAAATAATAAGTGAATTTACGTTTGTTTTATATCGGAAATAACAGTACAAATGTGCTTTCATTCAGAGCTTCTTCGTTGCTGTAAAATATGTTGGAAATTTGCGTGTTTTTATATATCCATTTATTATATTTTACTTGTGGTATTTTTTCTATATCAAATTTAATAGGAGAATGTTAGAGTTCCCTGTTCCCTGAGGTCATTGGCTTAGACCAGTTGAAGCTGACGTGACAGCTGGAGGGGTTGACTTTAACACGGTCCAACCGTCAGACTGGTCTCAAGCTGAACAACTATAGTATAAACGTCAACTGGATTTAGCCTACAGCAATGGGTATTAATGTCACCCTAACAGAAAACAATTAATCAGCTGTGGTTTTAACGCGAAAAGAACTAGACCGTTCAACCGGAGCCGAAAAAATATAAAAGTATATAAAAAAGGTATAACATGAGATAGACAAATTAATCCTCAGATGTCGGAAGCGGCTCCAAAGCAAACCATGTGACCATATTACTGGGCCATAAATTATTTTTAATTACTCAGTATGAATATAACATATCATTTTTGCCAAAACCGAAAGATGTATATTTTGTAACTTAAATGTACAATATCATTTTCGTTTTGCATAATTCTAGTAAGCATTTTAACAATTGCAATGCAACATGTTTCAATATTTATGTTATGCATATTTTTTTCAGTGGTGTTACCAAAATATCGTATGTATATATGGTGATCGAAAAGGACCACAAAACTTTCCATTAAGAAACTTAAAAAACAAAAAACAAAAAGAAACGAATGAGGTGAAGACATTTTTGGCATCTTGGTAATCTTTTTGGACAATGACAGCCTTATCTAACTTTAACAGTCATTTATTTATGCCCAGGAGCCTTTTCACCCATGGAGTTTTTCTCGATTCTCCGAGCTATTGTCTCTCATTTATGTCAATTCATTTTGCCGGGTCTCGCGAGAACACGCGTGGCTGGCTAATCATTATCCTTTGATACTATTACGTCACGGTGACCTCATACGCTAAAGATAAACTAATACTAGGGGCGTGGATTTTTTTCGAACACACTTACACTACTAAGTAGTCAGGGCTGTTTTATGTTAAAGTGTCAAAAGGAAACAATTGTTTTCTACAAGGAAAATCAATAAAGCTTACGGAAAACGACTGGGGTAATTTATAACACACAGTGACTTGAATGACCCAAGGCTATGTTGGACAGAAGTCCTTTTTTCAATATTGTCAGCCACTATAAGCCTAAACTTTAATCATTATGCCTCCAATTGTATCTGGGACACTGCTCGTCTCTTCTTGTGTTGAATTTTGCTTTTCGAACACATAATTCATGGATTTCGCTCATCTACATCGGCAGCAAGGATCCGATAATTTTTATAACAAGCACGATAGCAGCCAAAAAGCCTGGAACGTTTCTTTTGCTCAGCCTAACGCCATTTTGTGACAGTTTGTTGAAGATGTGGGTCTACAATCACCATGGCAACCTTCACTTCTGTGCGGCTCGTTTGAGGAAAACATGAATAAACTTTCAGATAAACATTAGTTGATCAACAACATAAAGGAAGACATAATAATAATATATTCACGTGACAACAACACGAGAATTCGTCAAATGATATTGACCCCGGCTGTGAACATGAATCTTACCAGGGAATTTGTGAATGCAGATGGAAAAATAGCCACACTTTCTTTGGGGGGTATTTAACAAGTGTTTCAGAAATTTTTTTTGATGTAATTTACAAACTAAATCTAGAGACCTTTGAATTCTGAAGCTATATATTGAAATTAATTAATCATATAATATAGTCAGGTCTTTATTGAAGAAAACAGACAAATGTAATTGGCATTATACATATAACTACTAAATACTTTTCCTACTTGAAATAAAGCCATTCAATTGATGAGCAATTAAGAGAGGTTTCTGTTGAGAGTTTTCCCACGCAATTTAAATAAAGAAACAGTTAGTTTACCGGTTTGGATTGTCTGCTTTCAGATTAAATCCCGGTTTTAATTGCAATCAGTCTCGTGCTAATCAGAGGTATTTGTTTCCCGTTGTGTTTTGTGTGATTACGATCCAAACAATATGGCCGACGGCTCTATGTTTAATCGGTGCCAAACTTTGGCGGGATTCTGTGGAAAACTGACCCAGACTTTCCCACGCCGCCGAGTTAACTCATCGTGGGATATTGAGTGAAAACGTGGTCCATAAAATATTATTTGTGGAGAATAAAACGACAAACAGCCCCTTAAGTGTGATGATCCTCAGTATGGTTAAGCGTAAAATAATTTAACAAACTAACCTTGCATAAACTCTCACAAGTCACTTGGTGATCAAATTAAAGATAAATATCAGCCGAAAAAATGGTGGATATAGAGGGAGATTTGTGTTGAACCGCTAACTAATGGGCGTGTGGTTGGAGGGAGCTTCATGTTGCCCTGGTGCTCTCAGAGCTAAAGGGGAACGGGAAGCCGATCTGTTTGGGACGTCTGTATAGCTTCCTGTTGTTGTCCCGTCATTGTTTGTTGCCATATAAGTGATATAAGTGAAATACCCTTGAGTACGACGTTAAACTCTAATCAAACAATCAACGAAGCTGGTCTACATTCTATGACCACATCTGAGGAGTTTGACAAGAAAGATAGCGCATTCACATTGACTTCATTGATCAAACAATCTTTATTCAAATCACTGACTCAGCATTTCTTCGAAGTTGTTGTTATAGTTTATGCAAAGCTGATCTATTTTTTAGTATTGGCCATGGCGATTTCCTTCACGTACTGATCTGACAGCCACTCATATGAGTGAAATAAACTCCAAGTACAACCCTATGAAACACACTGGCAGGGAAGACACACAGTTAGACGGCATACGTTGGAACAATTTTGGTCTACTATAACGCTCAGGGTGACTAACTGTCAAAAATCACATGCATATGGGTGTCCAGAACAAAACATAACAACTTTCTCGCCACTTCTGACATCATTCTTGACTGTGCATGCTTGTTTTCTGTGTATCATACGATTAAAGGTTGGGACGTATATCCAATGACATGTGCAAATTGTTTCATTGTGACTCAACGTATATTTCCAAAATGCTAAAGTGTTATGTTTTGTAGTTTATTGTTATTTACGTTGAAAGTATATATCATTGTAGCAGAGAACGAAATACATTTAGACTAAAGTTGACTTTGACAACAGTACATTTTGCACTGGGTAGAAAACGTGGCTCATTGGAAATTAAGCTACAATATATAAATGACAAAAGCTCCAAAACGACAAAAGCATAGGGGGGAAATAAATTGCACTTCAAAAGTGTTGTTTATGTTTCGGGTTATATCTCTGACTCATTCAATGACTGGTGCTCAACGCCGTTCTAAACGATAGCTTCATTAACACTAACTTAAAATATGACCTGCTTTGCATTGTTGGGAAATTAATATTTGCCCCACCCCTCTGCAAAACAAAAAAGACAGCAATACTATACTTGCAAAAATCTGCCCTTAGGCAAAGAAAGCCAACATTATGAAACACTAATTGTTCGGGCCTGGCATTTCTCGGGTTCCTGCTGAACTCCGCGTTCGAGTTCCCAGTGCCATAAATGCACGAAAGTGCACACACTGACTCAGTTTTAGCGTTGCCATTAGTTGTATTGTTTAAATGTAACCCTATTGGAATGTTATTACATAATGACGAGAATAGGTCCCAAAGTGATGCTTAGCCCCTTTAAAAAGTTTCCCGGGTACTCTCTCAGCCTATGCACTAAAGGGCACCTGTCTGACTCAAAAGGTCACCAAATCAACCCAAATAGCAGTGATGGCCTCTGTTTGTATAAAGACCGCTAAATGAGAATATGCGCAAGATTATTTTCTTGGTATAATTTCTACTCTATCTGCATTCACTTTAGATTTGTTGCCAATGGTTTTTATATCAAGCAATACTTTTTATGTTTGTTTACATGCTAAGTCAAAGTTTTCACGATCCCTCCTTCTTGTAGCAATTTGACCTCTGTTTGAACGGTCAGCAGTCAATGCCAATGGCCGGAGAAATTAAATGGCGACGAACAATTGTGAAATTCTATTTGGCAGCAACATATGTTGGGAAAAGCAGCCATACAATTGACAATTTAATTCTGTTTGTTAAGATTTAACGCGGTATACTTTGGTTTGTTCATCAATTGAAAAGCAACCGTTGGAATATAAACAAAAATCAATATACCAAATAATTAAATAATAATAAAAAAAAACGATGAGCACATTAGCGAATTCAAGTCAGTATAAATGTTTTGTATTTTACTTCACGATTATTTTGTGAGACCGTTCGACAACAAAACAAACAAGCTTCGTATGTACGTACTAGAGTGTTATGTTATTTAATTAATGTTTACGTGAAATTTTGTTTACTATACTGGACGACAGCCTTGAAATCTGTCCACTAAGTGGGTCATATAACAATAAGGCTGCGTGGATTTAATTAAACTTAAACTTAAAAAAGAACTATAAGAAGCCAAAATGTAATACACAAAACAAACAATAAAAGATTTGAATGGAATTTAGGAGTCGGATAGTATTAATCGTAATTTTTTTTACAATATCTTGTTATTTTTTTTTTAATAACAAACCTGTCTCCTACATTCTCTAATGTATGGAACCGCTGTATGTTTACTCAGAAAAAATAAGAAATGGTTAACCAGTAATTAGCAATTTAAAACAAAAGCAAGTAAACTATAGTACATGTACTTCTAAAAATGAGTGTATAGATAGGTATATAGAAAGACATGTACTATACAAATTACAAATGTATGTCAATAAGTTTCTTGATTGGGCTAAAAGATAAACCCTTGATCTTTAGTCTTGAAGGATCAATATGCCTTTGTTATGATTGTGTGTATACGGTATGTCAGCAGTCTATGTGTACAGTTTACATTAAAACCTATATGTCAAAGTGCTTGTTACTAACTTCTAAAGTAATGCCGTTTAATCCTTTGCCTGACTTCGGGGCTGTTAGTAGCCGGTATCACTTTGTACACAAAAGCAGTATTATATCAACATATAGATGTATGTTTTATCGCGATAGTGAAACTCGATTAGAGTAAATCTTTTAATGGATTTCCTTTGAAATGAGGCGTAATGTTCCATGAAATTGACAATACTTGATCCTGGCGGCTGTAGACGTAATTGTGACACGCTTTCAACACAGTAAAGGCGGAGGGTTAACATTCCACAATCCATTCAGTACAAAGATGTTCCTATTTTGTTACTTAAACTGCCCTTGAGGGATTTGTGGTAAAGCAAGGAGAAATAAGACTGGTCCTTTATAACCGCTATCGACTAACATCATCCTATCTTTTGTTTATTCTTGCTCTTAGATCTTCAAACATGTAAATATACCGTTTTATATCGCTATTTTGGGGATACACGTTTCTTAGTTTTAACAGACTTTTTCTAAGAAAATTTAGCAGGTTGAGACAGCAACCAATCTGCAGTTCGTGGGTTCGATTCCCGGCAACCTAACCTGCTAAAGTTTTTAAAAGTAGAATATGTTCAAACTAACTAACTTAAATAGTGTTAATTTTCACTTTCTTAAAGACACAAAACACATTCATTGTAAATGTAGATTTTGTAAACTAACTAACTTAAATAGTGTTAATTTTCACTTTCTTAAAGACACAAAACACATTTATTGTAAATGTAGATTTTGTAAACTAAATAATATAAATAGTGTTAATACTGATATTTGAGGGGTGTGGATTGTGTTCATAATCACGTCAGCCCCATAAAAACCATTCATTGTAAAAGTACATTTTGTAAACAGATAAGCTTTAATCCGTGTTTGATTAAGGCGCCCCTGTATGTTGAATTGGTTGGTCCTTACCTGTAAGTTGTAGACGATTCAGGTGATGTATTGATTGAAGGATTGATTAGTTGTATAATTGATTCACGAGACCGCGCGTGAGAGATCTCAAATTACTGCAGGTACTTCATCAGTGACAAGTCAGAACTTTCAATATAATCACAATCGATTAGTAGATTGATTGATTATTGTTTAACCCCTGCTCAAGGTCACCCCTTCTCAAGGTCATTTCAGTGACCCGACGGAGATGTACACAATGGTAAATAGTTGCAACAACACAGTACCAAAATGTAACGTGTTATGCTTTTAGTAGAAAATTAATGAGCCTCCAGGGTTAAGTATATACAGTATGTCTGAGATTTGAACACACTAGCCTTAGCGGGATAGCTAAGTACAAAGCGAAGCGTTAAAAAAGATAATACAGCTTTACATATGATAGAGTAGATATAAATCACTCCTCGTCTATTGAGCCTATATAGTTAGTTAGGAAAGAGTCTGTACCAAAAGAGTGAATCCCGAATTTTTGTACCGAAAGGGTAAAACCCAAATTATCTATAAGGATAAAGTAAATGCCAAATAATGTACGAAAAGGGTGAATTCCGAATTCCTCTACCAATAAAGTGAATCCCAAATTGTCTATACCGATAGAGCAAGACTCGAATTCGCTGTATAGAGAATTCCGAATTCCCTATAACAATAATTCCAGAACTCCATAAACCTATCGGGGAATCCCCTATTTTGCGGAAAAGGGAAATCAAGAATTCTGTATTGATATATTAAATATTGGATTAAATTAGTTAAATCTTGTAATTAGATCTTGCCTGATTGTGTGGATCAGGCATTTCTAGACCGATTAAGAGAATCCCCCCCCTCCCCAAATATAGTGAATTCTCAATTATTTACCGACAAAGTAAATCCCAAAGTTTTTAAAGGGAAGATAGTTAACAAACGAGTTTGAATATATAGCCTGTAATTACTAGTTATGAAAATTTTTGATGGTGTGGATTTCGTTGATAATTACACGAGGCCTTATTGCTTAACTCTTCTTGGTAACTTATTTATATGGTGGACTTTCACACCATATTGTTTCTGTCTCTATAACATTGACTAAAATGACCATCAATAATCTACAGCTTATCCTTTATTTATTGACAAACACATTTGTCGTTAAACGATAATTAAAAATAGTTATTAAATAATGGCATTGTATATATAAAAGGCTGCCAGTAAAGGCGTTTATTTCTTATATCTGAACAAAGAACCAATTGTTTTATAGACATACTTACGTTTGTATCAACTTCGTTTTCATAATTATTAAGTTGTATATTTGCTTCTTGTGCTGATATGTTTCTTACACGCAAGGCAGAAATAACACAATTATATTTTTTCTCAGCGTTATTGCATATTAATGACAGCTACACGGTAATGATTTCAACTAAGTTTGTTGGGCTCTGACCTACATCCAGGAACTTGTAAGCACAAAGGTCAAGAATTGTCAGAATACATTGTTTATTTTCCGTATCACAGAGCAGTTCAAAGTGTGGCTAAGCATGTTGCTAAATGGACTTTGCTGTGACCAGTTTTCGCAGGCTTGTTGATTTAGCCGATTAGCATAAGCAGATGTAGTGTCTTTATCTCATTAGCACACGAGCCCTGTTTTATGGCGTAACACGATATCAATTCATGGCCGCCATTTTAGATAAGATGGCGCTACTGTCTTATATCCGGGCAACCTGGTAAATATTATACTTGGAGTTAACTAGCCCACGCGTCTTCTAGGTCGTTATCAGTTACCATCAGGCGCTAATCGTTCCGTAATCACCCATAGTTCTTCCCTCCAGACTTCGACCGCTTGAGCCAGCGATAAAAACTTCTGGTTTAGACTTAAATGTAGGCCTACGATCAAGCAGATTGAATTACCAGGCTCCTCGCGCAGATTCGACGTCACGTGGTACCAGTTTGTGCAAGGATTTGATATATTTAATTTCTGCTCTCAACTTGAAAGAATTAACGGTCTGCCCGGACCTAGAATTATCACAGATACGACAGACGCCAAATGACGCAATGGAATCAGGAACAGGAGTAGGCCCCCTATTCAGTTCAGGCATAAAAGTGATTTCGGACCGATACCTACAGCATCAAACAAAATTGCGCTAATTTAAATGTCTGAACTCTGTCTATGTTTTCATTTTAAACTGGTAATTGGTGATAAGTTATCACTAATAGTTTTAATCTTGATATAGGCCTAAGAGTTCTAATGAACTGTATTGAGTAGCCCATTTATGCTATCACAAACCATCGGTCCATTGAACTTATTTAAAGTTTGATAATAAAAAGATATTTAAACCAGTGGGAAAATTTTCTTCTTTTGTCTTTCGCAAAGAACCTACTACCTGTATTTCAATGATTTCTCGTTTAGATTGTCCCTAAACTTTTACTCGATACCTTGGATATCTTCCTCGTGAGATTTGGTTTTGTAAAGGCCTGTCATTATCAATTTTGTGTTTTAAAATAAACGTATCAATTTATCATCCATAACTAAATAATTCATTTAGCAAGTACGCCAGAAGAACATGCATAGTTTATTAATCCTCCACTCAATTACAATGATAAGAAATTCATCCGCCAACTTGACCTATTTACTGCTATTTATTAATAAAAAAGTATGTCTCCGCCTTCAGACTGCACTGAGTTCAGTATCAATAATTGACTGCTGACTTTCTCGGTTATGTATACACAAACTCAGCAAGAATCAGGTTAAGTAATGATAGAACGTTCGCTGTACCTCTTAAGACATTGAAAATAGTTTTATTTCAAATATGAATAATGCTGATGACATTTGTATTAACAGTGGAACTCAAACAATGTTGACATATTTCATAGTTTTAACTTCACAAGAAGGTCGAAATGGACAGACAGAATCTGATTTGAGAAATAACGAAACAATTGACCCCCCGCGGGTGTGGCGTCTGCGACAACTGCCCCGTCAATAATTCATTAAGGATCTTTTGAAGCGCCTAATCCAGATGGATGGTCTACAGTTGATAAATGCTATGAAACCCGCCTAAGGTGGGCTTGACACTTCAAACATATATAGGAAAGCATTAATATTGCAAGAGATGCTGCTATTAAGGGTTACAAGTCGACGGAATGCCCGTTCGCCGTGTCGCTGTTTCCACCTTACCTTGACGATATAACATGTAAATACATTATAGTTCAGAAAGATTATTGACTCCGGGGTGTCCGTCCGATCAGAGACATACAAGGGAGAGAAATGTCAGGGCATTAGCTAAGTGGCTCATAATGACCGCAACAAACATATGTAATAACGTTTACATGTTTTATTGATATATCTCTGATATATTTCAATTGTTTAAGTGACATTTAGAAGCTAGGAGGGTTACACGATGAGCAAGGGTGTAGGTCCAGGGGACAAACCATCCTAGGACCGAAAAGGCACCAGGACAAAAAGTCCAGGGGACAAAAAGCCTTTGGACAAAAAGTCCAAGTTTACTTGATGATTTATATACAAATGAAAAACCAATGAAACAACTTTTATCTCATTCTTCAACTTCTTTAATTAGAGTTTCTTACATTTTAGTTTACACCCGTATATTTAGTTCTTCGCCAATAAAATTAAACAGTTTATTACATGGTCTGTTTTCTTTATTCCTCTCAAAATTATAATCATTTGAATCTAAAAAAAATTCCAAAATATCTAGAATAGTATTATCAAGATTATGAAAAGAATATATAAGAAAGGTAAAATTTGAGTCCAAATTTGATATGGTGGTATTTAAAGTGGGCTGCCATGAGAAGTTTTTTGCGTGATCCGACTGTTAGGTTAGATACAATAAGACCTGTTGACCACGACCCTCCTCTAGCTGAGAGACAACAATGACTTTGCTGTGGTTTCTCATCGAGCTATGCGACAATTACCTGTTTAACGTGGCCCTCATTGAGCGAAGCGAGCTAACAGACAATCACCTTTTAAGCAAGGTCCTCATCGAGCTATGTGGCAATGACCTGTTTAACATGGCCCTAATCGAGTTAAGAGACAATGACCTGTTTAACACGGCCCTAATCGAGTTAAGAGACAATGACTTGTTTAACATGGCCCTAATCGAGTTAAGAGACAATGACCTGTTTAACATGGCCCTAATCGAGCTAAGAGACAATGAC
>JAVFBX010192835.1:0-13246 GCA_034783855.1 Mopalia kennerleyi
TGATCCTGCAACTGATGTATGGTGAACTGTTCATGCCATATCACTTCTCTCTCTCGCTCGAACATTGACTATTATTCAATAAGTATGCGGCAAAATCATTCACAATAATTTTTGTCATAAATTAAGAGACACTATTTCATTAGTGATCATTGTGAATATTTTTTTGAATAGCTGTCAATGATATAGATACAGAAACGATATGACTTGCAATATCAACCGTGTAGAAGATACCAAGTCAGTTGCTAAATTGGTATATGAAGCTCGGCCTTATCCAAGCCCAATCCACATAAAATCAAGTATTCGGTATTGTTCTCATACGTCCATTTGCGTAAAGATTCCGGAAAACTGGCGAGCTTGACAGTTGCCAATGCGCATGTGCATTACTATGACGATACATAGCTGATGCGAGTCTCCCTTCTTTCCAGATTTATTTTGTTGTTTTAAAGGTCCGCCAAAACATATAAATATCTGACATATATGGAATGTGAATATATAACGATGAGCATTAACTTCTCATCTATTCGTATCTTCAATGCCAGTTAGCCGGAAAAGCAAGTATAAGTGAATCCATTCACGCCCCCAATGACTTGGTCATATATAAACCAAATAGTTCAAATATACTATTTGCTTGATTTCCGCAGTTTTCACAGTTTAAAAATATAATCGAAATATTAAATAATCTGAAATGTGAGTGAAACCACACGAGCCGTAACGTCTCTTTGATGGAGTTACATGGTTGACAAGGGGGTGAATGAAAAACTGCCTTAGCGGTTCCAGACACCAAAACAGTTCCAATCGCCTTATCTTCCTTCAGTCAGACGCCATTTTTTTTATCCGCGAATGAAAAGTTTTTCTAGTCCAACATTAGATCGTTTTTTTTACCCAAATGAACTTTCTCCGAGTTATAATAATACTGCTTTCTACGGAATTAAGGATAGTGGTTTATATGTACTTAAGTCTTTTTATTTCTGATAGCAGCTGTAAAATGGAAATATTAAAGAGTGAAATCAAGTGATTTTCGTACGACACACTGTCTTCTTCGCTTGAAAACCGGTAGAGCATCTGGCCAGTTCCCGCGTTCCACAAGAGAGTTCGGGATTTCATCGGCAATTCAAGGTTTAAGCTTGCTATTAAATTTCCCTGTATATTGTAATCCCAGATCGAATGCATTGAACATCCAGAACATTGAACATGCTATGGTCATGTTACAGAACATTTCATTTTGATTGGTTGTCAACTTTGTCAGGGAGAGGTGGAATTGCGAATAGAGCACACCCATTCATTCAACGTTAAAAGAATGGTATATACGAGCATAACGGTGTGGGTGTTTCGGTAATCCGAACACAGCTCTTAAACCCGTATAATTTCCACTCATTCAATGACAACTAGAACGGATTTTATATTCGTACTCAGGAGACAATGCTTTCAATGAGAATGATTTTAGCCCTCTTTTACCACACTCTTGCTTATCATGAATTCACCAGTTTGTTTCCGAAAATCAAATTTGCCGAATAAAGAACCCGTCCATGATGCATTATTCCAGATATGGGGTAATATATAGGTTGGAGTATACTAATAGTTGATAAACTTCGCGGCTCTATGTCATTAACTTCAGAACGTCAAGTAAACAAACTCAATCTATGGCAGGCGATGCAAAATCCAGAATAACTCGCTTATTTAAACTATATTTGCTGGTAGGTGAAAGACTATTTTTAAAATGTCGTTAATTGCCTTCGAAAAAAAACTTAGACACACAAACGTAAAGGACAAAGAACAAAACCAATATACTCGTGTATTATTTATTTAGCTAGTACAACTCTACGTAATAACTACATCTATACGCCCAAATTGTTCGTCCAACTTTTATTGTTAGTGGAATAGTGGCATTGGTTTAGTTTTTACATCTAAACAAATTTCTTTAACTGCACGGGCTATGCTGTTTTGACTTTATTAAATCCTTTGGAAGACATGGCGATAGCAAATTTACACATATAAAGACAAGTAAAGGTTTTTGCAATAAACACTGCAACCACAGAACATAAGGTTAAATTCTAATAAATTAGACAAGTCGCATTGATAATTCCACAACATTGAACCTTAACTGGAGCACAGGTTTTATGGATTCCAAGATCTTGTTTGTCGTTTCTTCCAAATGTGAATCTCTACAACATCTGAACGTCACTCAAATGAAGCCACAATAGCTAAGTCAGTCCTCATGAAGACAATATGTTACATGCGGATTCAGTCTAGCTGTATTTTCACCACTTGTAATGCAAATAAAGTGATGGTTGACTAGATCTTAATAAGGGAGATAAATCTGTTACCCATACAGCAGGAAGTGATAAGCCTACTCTGACACGATTGACTAAAAATAGAGTTTGTTTGATAATACAACTTGGTTATATTACTAGCCAATGCGATAGGTGTTGCATTCTAGGTTATAGATAAAATTAATCCCTTTTGCATAGAGATTTTGACCCAAAGATAATGACGGGCCATTAAGTTGAGATAATCGGCTGTGTGTAGTAATACAGATTACGTAATTGCCAAGGAACTTCTTTGTATTTACTACTGTAAGAAGAAGATAGTTTGAATTGACAGAAAGATACGATAAGATTTACTGCCATTTTGTGTCTCGTTTTTCTACTACTAATAATCCTCGGATATAATCATTTTTACCTGTTGCATTTGGAATTATTTGGTGTTAATTGATTGACGATTCTTTTCTCAGCACACCCTACCCTTTCTGGGAAAAAGTACGATGACAACAACAACACAAATGACCCCATGCTATGAGAGAGTGAATAATAAGGCCCAGTCACATCCGGGTGAAGAAAAACACTAACTCTGCCGATTGATAGGTGTCACTGCCAGTTATATAAGTAACATATTTATCTCCCCTTTTCGCATTCGCCAACCCTATTCTGTACATAAGTGGCGTATTTTCTTTTCTTTCTCCTGATGTTTTTTTTGGTAGAAATGATAAATGTTACACTCAATGATGCCAGCGTTATCATTGGAAAATGAAATTCTAATATTTGTTTCATAAATTGAGGCTTCCTGGCTCAATCTGTAGTCTGTAGCTAAGAATAGCAGCTTCTTTGAATAGTACTTGTGACCATAGATTTAGTAGGTTGCCTCAATTCAATTTTGCCTTAGGATATACCTATTTCATAAATATGCTTAATGAGATCTCAACAAATACATACTCCGATGCATAAATGTATAAATAGATTAGATATTAGAATTCTTCTTCGTCTCCGCCATCGGTAGAATCAACACCGACCTCCTCATAGTCCTTCTCCAGAGCGGCCAAATCTTCCCGAGCCTCGGAGAATTCACCCTCCTCCATACCCTCTCCAACGTACCAGTGGACAAAGGCCCGCTTTGCGTACATCAAATCAAACTTGTGGTCAAGACGAGCCCAGGCTTCAGCAATTGCAGTAGTGTTGCTCAACATGCAGACAGCGCGCTGTACCTTGGCCAAATCTCCACCAGGAACGACAGTGGGAGGCTGGTAGTTGATGCCGACCTTGAATCCAGTGGGGCACCAGTCAACAAACTGGATGGTTCTTTTGGTCTTGATGGTAGCAATAGCAACGTTTACGTCTTTTGGCACAACATCCCCGCGATACAGCATACAGCAAGCCATATACTTGCCATTTCGTGGGTCACATTTTACCATCTGGTTGGCGGGTTCGAAACAAGCGTTGGTGATTTCAGCCACAGAGAGTTGCTCATGATAGGCCTTTTCGGCGGAGATGACAGGAGCGTAAGTAGCAAGAGGAAAGTGGATTCGGGGATAGGGTACCAAGTTGGTCTGAAACTCCGTTAAGTCGACGTTCAGGGCGCCGTCAAATCGCAGAGAGGCGGTGATAGAGCTGACGATCTGACCAATCAAACGATTCAGGTTGGTGTAGGACGGTCGGTCAATATCCAGATTACGCCGACAGATATCATAGATGGCTTCATTATCAACCATGAAGGCGCAGTCGGAGTGCTCCAATGTAGTGTGGGTGGTCAAGATAGAGTTGTATGGCTCCACAACAGCAGTGGATACTTGGGGAGCCGGGTAGATAGAAAATTCCAACTTAGACTTCTTACCATAGTCGACACTGAGCCTTTCCATGAGCAGGGAGGTGAATCCAGAGCCGGTCCCACCACCGAAACTGTGGAAGATGAGGAAGCCTTGAAGTCCGCTACATTGGTCTGCTAGTTTCCTGATTCGATCTAGTACCAGGTCGACGATTTCTTTCCCAATGGTGTAATGACCCCTTGCATAGTTGTTGGCAGCATCTTCTTTACCAGTGATCAACTGCTCAGGGTGGTAGAGCTGGCGGTAAATCCCTGTACGTACCTCATCTGGAAATCAGTAAATCAGTAAAGTCTTGTGGATAACATACTGTATAATATCACAATAAACCTATCAAAAAAGATTATATAAACCTGGTCACTGCCTGCTTATTTTTTTTAAATTTGTATTGACGATTTGTAGTATCAATTTGAGGGGGTTTCCCTCTGTACGGAGGTCTGATTGGTCCACTGTCTTGTAATTTTGTCTCTACCAATCAAAATAACTCAAATAAGGGGAATCTCAAAAGTCGTAACTACAAATCGTACGGTGCGAACACGCCTTAAGCAAACTGCAATTATATGGTCGAAACTTTATTGAAACCATCAAACTGCTTACAAAATACCAATTAAAGAAGAAAACCCCTAACTTCTGTAGTTCACATATTCCTAACTTATCTTCTTTGAGATTCATTTACAAGCTGATATATTCAACATAACACAAGATATTCTGGATGAGAACGCTATGGAGACAAGCAGGAAATTAATATAATATAACTTCATAATATTTTAAGTTATTCTGGATACATCGTAATGAACAATTACGCGTGTAGAGATTCAACCAGTCGGAAAGAAGACACGACTCCAAGCTAATTCTATTCAGTGAATATTTCCGAAATCGATAAAAAGGACCATGACTGAAAATGTAGAAAGATTTATATTTGCTATCATTAAAATTGATTTTGCCTGTGTGCCTCCTCCTATAATTCTATCGATGCCCAATAATGATAAATACTGGTAAAATGGACACTTAGCATAAATAAGAATATATACAGAATAGAGTTACGTCTCCAGCGACATGTACAAACGTTTGCATACTGACGTAACGTTTGGGTCCATTTAAATGTAGTAACATGTCCATATAGAAACTAAGGGCAAATGAGGAATGTGTGTACAGAAAATCGTTTGATCAAAGATTAATTAAATATTCAATTTAAATTATAACCACATTAATGTATACATGTATTGATTGCTTTTTTTACATAATTTAATTTGTTTGTTGCTCTTTCGTCTGTAGTTTGTGTTTGTTTGGTGGTTTGGTATTTTCGCATATATGTCAAGTTTGCATAACCGATGCGTTAAAACCAACCTGCAATTAACGCAGTCAATTAAAAACGTTTCTTTCGCAGCTACAGTGATGAGAGAAAAAGCGGACTCGAGCCAGCGGTCAATGGAAGGGCGCTAAGCTGCAGTGCAACCCATTAAACCCCGTCCCAACAATATTCATTACACGAGTTTATTGAAAGAGTGCCAATTTGGATGTAAGAAAATGTTTGCCTTAACAGGAAGCGAAACGCAAATGATGTAGGTCGGAGGTTGCACAGAAATTAGGACAACACAACATACATGCATTATTATTTGATTAAGTCTGTCTGCTATTTCTTTTGAAGGATGGCGCGAACATTTCCCAATGTCACAAGGCATCAGAAGACGCCATGACTTCTCGTTTAAATTGCCATAACAAAAACAAAAAAAAGTTTGGATAAAATAAGAAGCAGGCGATAGGTTAAGAACTCCTAAGATCGAATCTCTAGTACTATATAGACATATATATTATCTTTAGACATAGATAAAAGGCATAAGCATTATTCTGTCAGACTAGGGCTAATCGTGAAAATAATGTGAGAGCTTGATGCAACGGCAAGCGGAATCAGCAGCATCGCCAATGCAGTATAGACTGAATAGAAGGATACATTGATTTAGATGTGACGGAGGACTGTTACAAAGCTTTAACATTGGGACTGATCTGCGAATTCCTCGATGTTGGAATTGGTTCCCATTAAACTCACGAGAACTGATATTGCCAAAACCTGACTAGCCAAAGAGAACAGAGTGAGCTTGGACTGCCAGGAAGGCTCTCTGGACTGTGGCAGACAATATTGATTTTCTTGTCTACTAAATATTCAGGAAATGTAGAGATGCATTCTCATCCAGTGATGCAGCCGAGTTTGGCCAGTGACCCCTTCCATGTCCGATCGATGGACGATGTCTCTACACACGCTACAGCCAAATCTTCATAAAATTTGAAGGCATGTGTGCCTAATGTTTAAGCCGCAAACCGAAACTTAAATATTCACGCTTGGTGTGTGTGTTGGAGGGGTGCACGGGACAGCGGAGGGCTGAACTACGATGCAAAGAATTTTAATTATGTTCTAACCATAAATGCGGAAATAAATCTTTTGTAGGCGTCTTACCAACGACTGTAGGCTCCAAGTCGACAAAGACAGCCCTAGGTACGTGTTTCCCAGCACCAGTTTCGTTGAAGAAGGTATTAAAGGAATCGTCTCCACCCCCAATTGTCTTGTCCGAGGGCATCTGACCATCCGGCTGGATTGCATGCTCCAGACAGTACAATTCCCAGCAGCCGTTTCCCATCTGGACACCGGCTTGCCCGACATGCACGCTGAGACATTCACGCTGAAATTGAGAATAACGGTTTCAATTTTGTTTTCACAGAACATAAAAGCATGATCACGAATCACATACACAGGTTATTCTGTTAAATGTGTTTGAATCGTGAATACAAAACATATAGGGAAAGCAATTTCTGCAAGACCAAATATTGATTGAATCTTAGATGGGGCAATATGCGATTCTACAATGTAGTGATCATGTTGATATTAACGTTTTGTTAACGTGCATTACGTTAAATTCAGAATGTACAAACACCAAACAGTCAGTTGAACAAAACGAGTTAGAGACTCACCATTTTGGAAACTGGATTGGATGAAGCTAAAACAGCTCACAACGACAACAAAGCGCCTTCCGTGAGAGAATCTATTTTGTGACAGTCTCTAGATGAGTATTTAGGCGATTTGTTTGCCCAGTGAAAGAAGGGGAGCGATTGGTCAAACGCAGCTAAAATTGTCAAAAACAGTCAATTTGATTGGTTCTGGTTACGGGCATAATTTAGGAACAGCAATGACTAGCCATGCAGACTCGTAACGTAGCGATCTGTCGATGGTTAAGCGAATATTATAATCTATTATTTAGGATATGACAGACAAACGGTCTTCAGATAAATGTTTCTTCACAAATAGAAACGGTTTAGTCTCGTTTCGCCTAATTTGTGATATTTTGCATTTTGGCTTGTACAACAGTCGTGAAAGGGTGAAACCCAAGAACAATAGAGGGATTACGAAAGATTAAAGGTTTATCGAAAGAATAAAAAGCGTGAACAATAGAGAACAACTAGTAAGAGGTTAACGTAAATTCACAACAGTTTTTTTACATCTAGATTTTTATTTTATTTGAATGGCTAAATTCACAATCACCTGACAGACATATCTCTGACCAACATGTAACAAATAAGACCCACTATTCGGCAAATTCAAAACCAGATAAATCGCCCTTTAATATACCATCCTTTGGGGCTCAACTATTTTTCTGTTTGTCATTATTTTGGGGCCAACCCTGGGACCATTCTCTGTCTCGGCGATTCTGACCTCCATAACTGATTATTCCCTCTTATCTCTATAAACTCGAAAAGATTTCTGTGCGCCTTTGCGGTAGGCCCCTAATAGCTTTCATCCGGTTGTGCCATTCCTCTCGAGTGTTGTTGGTCCTGGCGCCTTCTGTTTCGCGATGGTTCCACATTTCTCGGCTCCATTGTCCTTTGTCAATTTTCTGTATTGTAATTCATAAATCTGGTACACTCTGCGCTCGCCGAGGACTCTGCTTTATATAGCTATAGTATTTATATGATTACATCTGCTATAAACAAACTTCATATTCTTGGCACTTGACGTGATTACAGTTTAAAATGTTGATGGTTACCTGATCTATTTCCCATCCGTTGTTCTGTCTTAATGGACTTATCCCCATGCAGCGACCACCTGGTGTTATCCTTTAATGAGTTTATCCTTAAAGTATAGCAGTTAGGCGAAACGCGATATTTTGGGGGTGTACATTAGGGGAAACGAGACGACACCATAGAAACATCGTGAAAAAGCCGGTTGCGATGTACACGAATATAAAACTGAAGATATACATTTTATTATTCTCCAGATTTTTCTCAACTGTCCAGTCTTAGCAACGAATCGTGTATCTCCGGAATGGCCTCGGCATTATCCGACTCAGATTGTTCCGTACGGAATTTCCCCTGCTTACGTCACAGCTTGAATAACTTGTTTGTAAAGCTGCAAGTTTGTAAGTGAATATAAAAAAATCTACGAAACGGAAAATACGTGAAATTTGTTTAAAATTAGTTGAAATATTATCTTTGGAATTGAGTCACTTTAAATCTGATTTAAAACCCATTTGAGAAGACTCTTAAAAATATAAATAAGTGCACAATTGAAAGTTTATTTACATAATTTTTTATACAATTAAAGGATATTTCAAATGATATAGTCCATAACTTAATATTGGATATGTCCTACTGGGTAGTTTTGTGTTAGGACAACTTAAATCTTATTAAGAGAAATAAGAACAAATGTCATATTCATCGAATAAATATTTCAAATATATACAGGTATATACGCCTACGTGTTCGCCGTTCAAATTAACATAGAGGAGTCTGCGTTGAGGATAAAGCCACTTCCGCCAGACATGAGTCTCGAGCGGGAATATACGGCTGAATAATCTTCTGTTTCAGAGTCACAGTTTTTTGTATAATGCTCGTCGATTGGCTCGTAGTGATTCTCAACACGTGTTGCCTCTGATCGGATAGAAGGCTGTCTCTCATTGGATGACTTTTCGGCCTCGTGAAGTAGAGTAATATTCGAGAAGGACCAATGAGCGATGAGTTCTTTGATGACATCATTTGTGATGATTCCCAGTGGTTTCACTTCCTTCAACAGTTTTTTGATTGGGATATTTTTCACTTTGATATTGACAACAAGCCTTTGCAGTGCGCCTTGCATTAATTTGATATCTTTGCCATTCGAGTTTGTTTTAAACCACTGATGGACGGCGTCCCATTTCTGATCGTCTGTGGCTTTGAGGGCTGTATTGGCCATGACAAGGGCGGCAGATGTCAACGAGAGTGTCGCGAAGTCGCTCCTCTGAATAAACTCTTTGCCATTTAGAGCAATGAAATCCAACACCTTCGAAAAGAAAAACGACAAAATGTTATTTCTCGTTAATAATTTGCTAAACAAGTTATGATGAAATGTACATGTAGCACATGCTCAATTTAATAATGATAGAATCATCTAGGAAATAAATCAAGACCTCATTTTTGTTTAAAGAGTTGATCAAAGAATGCAGCTTACATCAGATATAATGAGTTGAGTCCATTTACACCGTGGATAGACTTCCGCCGTTCTGATAAGAGTGAAGGCGCTGGTGACTGTGAGAGATTTGAGGGCGAATCTGTGGCAGGCTTGACGGAGATCATCTAAACCGTACCTGTCGGCGGCCTCAAGCACACCTGGGAAGGAGAAAATCATAGAAATTAATTACATTTATTCTCAATGGTACCGTTCCAATGGGCTAAACTTCGCGAGAGTTTTTTGCAACTGAGGTATCTCTGCTCTCGACCCTTACAGATGTATGAATATGCACAAACCCCGTATATACATTTGGTTCTCTGGAAGCTTAATGACCGACGTATATTCACACTTAATTAAATAAACGTATAGCTAGCAAAATTCCATATGGTTTAAGTTCTGAATTGCCGCTTTAAGTTAGGAGTAAATTATATGCGGGATCCAAAACAGATCAAAACTGTTATTTATCTAAGATGATGTGAAAAAATGCACGGCATAATGGCGACAACCGTATAACATCCGAGATGACGCGAGCGGTACATTAGAGGGTTTGCCCGGCATGACCTAGAGCAGTCGACCACCTTAAAATCACCTTAATTCAGTAAAAACAAACTGATTAGCAATTAACACACTGACGTATGCGTTTCAGTCGATATATTTTATTCAAAATGGAAAGTCTGGCACATTATGTAACAATTTTCCTCAAGGTGACCTTGGACAAGCGTTCAAATAGCAGTGTCCTTGATTTGTTTGCACTCTCTTCTATCTTTATTCAAGACAATGACCAGGCCCATTTTTGCACAAAGTCTATTTTATATCATAACATGGTCTTACCCAGAACGTTGTTAAGCTCCACGGATATGTCTCCAGTTTGTAAATAAACGATGACTTTCTGAAAACAGGCAGCGTCTAAATCTGGTACTTCTAGAACAAGATGGCGGCTAGAGGATTTCCCGATGAGTCGATGTTTTATCTTAGAGAGAAGACTTTTCTTCTGTTTTATTTTTTGCTGACTCTCATGGACGTTACATCTCTGTTTAGCTAATATCATGTCGAAGAAAGACCTAGACACAAAAAAAGACAATGAATTATTTGAAATCACAATTTATAAGTAGTGCCTTAATTCTTTTGTAATCTGTATAAACTAAACATAAACAAGATGGCGTCTCCGGAAAAGAAACTGTCCATGAAAGACTTTTTCTTCAAATTCATGACACCTGTTTAAGCTGTTCCTCTTTTTGAAAAGAATATCACACCTTGTAGCTGGCCACAATGTATTTCAGCGTGGATCGAACTATTAGAAAAATATAGGATTAACACAGTTTGTGCAAACATTGAACTATATAGTCTCTATTAAGAAACTTGTCCCGATTAAGATCGTTTGGGAAACTTGTCTCTTGGTGTTTATCTGATTCATCGTTGTTTTAGTAATCGTGATCCCAGTGCCCGTGTGATCACTTTTGAAATATATACGAAGCCTCAGACGGTTGGTGCGCTGTCCCTTCTGCCCAGAGAACCGGGTTCGAATCTCGGTGGAGACCGGCAAGATTGTCTTTCTCCACAATATAAATTTATGTAGCATAAACTGGAAGCGTGTTCGATATTATGAAACTTACCAAACGGTACTATGTATAGGCCCGTATTGCTATGGTATCATGGTAATGTTTCTGTCATTCAATTGAGACATAAAATATCAGCGAATAATTTGGAAATATAGACTACAATGAAGGGCTAAGGGCTTCTGGCTATAATGACCTTGAGATATATAGGGAATATAGTTTGAAACATAATCTACAATAAATGCTAACCTGTTTCTTGTGGCTAGAATGGCCTTCACTCCATAGACGGGTGTTCTGGATTTTCCCACTAGGAATTTGACGTCACAAATCTCAGGAATATATAGCAGTTTTTGTAAATCCCCACAGAGGGCAGCAGTATTGGCGAAAGACATGACAGCTGTGGAACTTTGGCATCTCTTTCTATAGAGGTCATCCAGACGGCAGTGACCTTGGCAAGGTGTTTGTGGAGAGGTCATGCAAGTCAAGGTCGTACTTGGCGATTTCATTTTATCTATATATGAGAAATAAGGGAAAAAAATATTTAGACATGAGTTTATATTCCTGGACCACGTAGTTAAACATGTATGAGAATAGGAAATGTAGGTTATTAGTTTCAAATACTTTTTATAGCTCATTTTTTGCTCAAATGCATTTGGATTCTCTGATTTGACAATCCGATGATATAAGTTACGTTAATAATGTCGTACTTCAGATCACCCTCTATATAGCTGTGCTGGCTATTACATGTATCTACCGGTATCGCTATGAATAATCTGGGGTATCGACTGTATGTCCAAAGCTGGGTAACTGTGAATGGAACATGCTAGCCGAGATACATATTCACGGATCGCTGATTGGAAGGGTAGCGGAGTTTCTAATCCTCCTATACTATATCCCAGCTATAATAAGCCTAAAGTCAGAAGAGAAAAAAGGCGATGGATAAAATACCTGTTTTTTCGAGAAAGAATCTGTCTGGAGAAAATGAATTGGTCAAAAGATGACTGGTCGAATCGGACAGATACATATTCAAAATCGAGGACACAAGGTATGTGGTTATCTTGCGGTAATATGTATAAATCGATAATGCGTATTGCCTATCCCACGAGTCAATAAAACACAGATAATGCCGTAAATGTAAACGAGCTCTATTTAGGCCTAATTGTTGACCTAATGTATCTGAATTCAAATGATTGGAATACAAATTGAAAGCAACTTTGTCTTTTATATATACCGTAGTTAGCTTTGTACGTGCAGTGTGAGCGAGTGAAGGATGCTAATATGGCTTGGATTAACCTGTTCAATAATCTGAGTATCGATCTATTGGTTCGATCATTGGAGAAATTAGTGCTGCAGTAGACAATGATTAAGCTTGTGTTATCCCAACGATGAGTCTATTGTCGGCTTATCTCTTAATCCGCTTTAAGTGAATTGGCCCATATACACAATTAAACGGCGGGCCAGTGGTGAAGATTAAGGTAGGACTAGCCAATCAAAACCGCCACAGCAGGTCACATGATGACAGGCGAGTATTGTCTGCCATCTAGCAGCTAAAGGTTGGCTTGGATAAAGCGCATCTGTGTCCGCTTCATTGTGTTTCCAAAACAAACATAGGCTTATGTCAAAACATTGACTGTTGAGAGTCGATTTCTTTATAAACGTTAATCGTCGAATGAAAGTGTTGGTTAAAAACGATAATAGAATTTTTTACTTTTAATATACCAATGATAAATCCGGCTTTTCTTCTCACATAAAATGGATATTTTACTAAAATGTAATAGGCTAAGCACTATTTGTTATCACTCTGAATTTTGACCCCTGTCCGGACTACAGAAGGGAACTATCTATGTAGCGCCGACCGCTCAATTCAGTTGGATGACTGAAATTGTGTAGATTGCACTGGTGCCAACACGGATATAGGCCTCTGTTGAAATAAACCAGTAGAAGTATACAATTTATATATTTAAAAAAATGGTTTCAATAACAGAAAACCAACAGAGATCGCATTTTAGATCGTCAACAATGTGATGCTGAAGCAAAGTACCGAACCACCATGGGCGTCACCAGGATTTTTCAAGGGGGGGTCGACTATCACAGCAATTATAGGCGAGGGTCCAGGGGCCGCCT
>JAVFBX010192846.1:0-13245 GCA_034783855.1 Mopalia kennerleyi
ATACATGCGACAAAGTTCTAGGTCTGATTTTTAATAGTAATGGGACAGAATAGATTTTATTGGTCAAGTAATAGTCAGGATTTGCACTCCTTATGAGAACCTGGCAAACCTCCTTAATCATTTTTTTATGTTTGGTTGAGGTGTTTTATAGTTCATGTTAATTCAGCGTTTGATAAACGTTCTACGTCATGTGATATTAACATGTGAGATCGGGTTAACAAAGGTCGTTGTAACAGATTATACAGTGGGTGAGAGCATGTAGTGTTTTCCAGCCTACAGTACATATATGTTTGCTGGGTTATATTGATCCACTGAGCCAGTGTATGGCTGTAACATAAGGAGGGTGGGAGTAACATGGGGGAGTGAGTTGTATAGAAATGGAATGGTAGACCAGTACTGAGCTGAGCTATGCATTTCAGTATGGGAACCACCAGCTGGTAGAGTAGAATACCAGTATTATACCCCTATGCAATTCATTCGCATTTTACACAACGCAGTTGTGTTTTCCAAAAATATTTCATCAGTAAGTGTTTATGGTAAATTGCGTACATTTCTTCAAGCCCAAACTAGCTTCATATATCTGCATGTACATGAAACTATAAAGAGCCGTTAGCCAACCCATATAAACCCTCCTTGATAAAGATTATGATAAGCTTAACCGCATCTGATAATTATTGATTTTTTCAAACAGCTGACACAATTTTACCAACAAAACAGTGGCTGCCTATAACATGTCTGTTTACTATTAAGTATTTATAGCCTCCGTGCAAGAGACACATTTTATCAGCAAGAGATAAACTGAACAGCCAACTGATAAAGATGAAAGATGTGTTTATTTCCCATTGACTTCAACTAAAGTTATGCTTGATTCTAATCTATACTTGGATATTAACATATTAATTCAGGGACTCATACTCGGCAATTTTACAAACCTACATGTATATCCATTTTTAATACGTTTGTAACATTCAGTTAAAAGCTCAGTATTTTCAGTCTGAAAACCGATACCATAGACAAAGACATACTTAACAATCTGAATCAGACTGACATAAGCTTAATTTCTTTGGTGTTTTGGACTCAATTTGAAAAATGCTTTGAAGAGCAAATAGACAAAAATAAATTTTCATGAATGTCAGATAATTATGAGTCTATAACCATTGAAACTGAAACTTTACAGAACCTCAATGTTTTCTGATCTCCAGAACATGATGGAAAGGAATAAAAACTTTGCTTTCATTGTTGCTACTTCAAATTTACAGCCCTTTGCCTAAACCCTTGGGTATGATGACAGTTGCTTCTTGTTCAATCAACTCTCAATCAAACTCTCAATCAACTCTTACAGTGTTTTAAGGTAGCTTTTCTTCTCATATGGTCATACAGAATTAATTTGCATCATTGCTTTACCAATAATAAAATTAGTGGACAATGTAAAGATATGCATTTTGACAGTTTAGGATAGACATGAGAAGGACAACAATTAAAGCTGTTTATGTTATTGAATAAGACTTGTCTTTAAACAAGGACAGTGGGTTGGCATGCTGTCCTGTGAGTGGAATAACTTTAAGTATGGCATTGATCTCTAATTAATCAGCATTGGCCGTTTTCTAAGTCAAATACAATAGGCTTTTTCCTTTAATTTTTTATGTGAATATACATAAATTGAACATTTGGGGCCAAGTTGAATATATTCAGCTAAGCATCACTAATTACACTTTTACTCTTTTACAGGGATCGAAATTATAGAGATGCTCTGGTTCACCCAGATTTAGTCTTCGGCATCCAATATTAAAATAGGGATACACACTCAGGGGTAGAAATAACAGCCGGACATCGGACATGTCCGTTCAAAATGCTATCGATGTCCGTTCAAAATGCTATCGTCAACTTTTTTTTTACAAGCTATTTATTGGAAAACCAAAGAAGTCTGCGCCTTTTATGTAATTACATTTGCATCAAGATCGAGTTGTGGTCCAAAATATAGCTTTATATCTGTAAGACTGTTATTCCATCGAAAGGTCACCGTTACTTATCTGTCATTTATATTTGCTTCTGCGGTCGGTTTTATCTGTCTTTTTTTTTTGCAAAACCGCGTTTCGCTATGTTGAATTTACCGACTGCGAGTACATTGCTCCCTCTAGGCGATTTTGAGCCACGAGGCGATCTTTTACATCCTGACAATTCCAGCCATTAATCAGTTTTGCATTCTGCGTTGTCCTGAGTACGCGGAGAGTCTACTCCATAAAGAATTTATTTGAAGGCGGAGTTTCAAAAATGGCATTTACAATAATGTAAAGTGAATTTAATAATGCAAAACCCGCTGCCATATGTTAAAGAAGTTCAGCATTTTGAACAAAAGAAAAACGTTAAATGATTATAACACAATTATTTAAATTTTATTTAGTGTGAGTTTCTTACAGTACGCTAATGACACTCCTTGGTTTTGATATGGCTGAAAGGAAAGTTCCGCGCGAACAGATGTTTTTAAAATGGAAGGAGAAATTTGCATGGCTAGAATTTGATGACAATTAATGTAAACGTAAGCTATGCATTAAAAAGAACTCAAGGCTAATTCCATTAAGCTTCCATTACGTAATTACTGTCCTAATTTTGTTGTATTTTGCTCGTATGTAACGTCGTTGTGCCCGCCGTAAATATAGAGAACGTATTTTGGAACGTAGAACGTACAGTCAGAACGTGTTTTAGGTAGTGCCCACAGTCCCAAAAATATGGAAAAACACAATACCAAAAAATGATCCATTCTGTTGTGTGAACAGGTGCCCCTAATATATTTTATATAATAAATTTTCCTGATTTTGACATATCAAGACCACTCAACTTGTTAATTTCATGGTTTCTAAAACAAAATTCTTCATTTTATTCAAGAAGGTCCAACACCACAACAAATAACTAATGGACAAGAATAAAAAACTAAAATGTAATACATATTTTTATTCTGCACTGTTGAGATCTGTACCCTTATAAATACACAGATACAATACATAATAAAAAACAGTAATACTGATACAGAACAATGCATGTATCTGAATCCCCGACTATTGTACCCTAAAAAGCCAAATTTAACAGACTTTTTGTTACAGCTCAGTTTTTATTCAGATCAGAGAAATATTTGTAAAACATGCATCATATGAACAAAATAGTCTAAGCTGTCAAATTTAGCTAAAAACATTTATTATAATAAAAGTAAGTTTAATAGTGCATATTTGTATGAGTTGGATTTTCTGAATGAACTTTTCTAAATTTATATTTAAAAAAAAATAAGCTAAAAGAAAAGTTTTAAGTATGGAACACAGTTCTATAAGGTAGGCTTAGGTAGCCTTTTAAAATGCTAAAAACAGCAATGAATGCATTTCCAAGCAACTAGGGGTTCTCAGCATCAGGGGGCCTAGGCGGCCCCCAAACCCCCGGCCTAGGGGTTCGGCCTAGCTCACGTCTCTGTCTGGTGAGTGACTCACCAAAATGCCCAGGCCTGGGTAATCCGCCATCAGGGCCGGAAATCATAGGTACAGAATGAAAACCAGCCCCCCACCAGACCCCCCTGCACGGCCCACTGTGTCGCAACAAGTACTAGTTGCATGTGGGGGGGGGGGGGGGGGACGAGCATGTCAGCAAGCTCACGTCCCTGTCTGGTTGATCCAACTTCAGGGGAGTCTGAAGGGGGAGACATGAGGAAGCTCACTGCTCTCCCCCCCCCAAGGGACAACCCAGCTGAGCCTCTGACTGGTAGTTCCGCCGATCAAGACCTGGGTTCTACAACATAGGAAAAAACTACTTACTGAATGTGGTCCAGGCCTAATAGCACCACTAGTCTCAGAGAACCGACCTGAAATTCGACACAGACGAGCGGGCAGAGGTAGGGGACGCCTTAGGGCGAACCTCACTACGAACCGGGGAGACTGAATAGCCCAACAAAAACACCTACATAAGATGGGCTGGCCAGGGCTTACACTCAGTACAGCGGATTGCTAAAGGCAATAATACTGATCCGCGGCATTACAGTGAGCATCCCAAGGCATACAAGGGGGAAATAGGTAAACGTAGAGCACAATTGATCACACAACTTCTCAACTGGCGAGTTGAAGAAGAAATAGGATTTTCCTAGGGTAAAGCTGCGTCACGTGGCCGTCCAGTAGGGGGCCACAGAGAGGTCAAAGTATGGATCTTCATAGAGATAGGCACTATGATTGCCATAATGCACTACGTAAATGGATGTCAGTTTTGATTAATTGATTAGCCTTTTACACCACATGCAGCGGTATTTCAGCTACGCTGTGGCGTGAACATATTTTTAATTAATTTATTCTTTTTTATCCATATTTAAAAGAGGACTCTTATCTGTAGCACCCTTGGCCGTAAACATCAAAAGGAAAAACAAAATGAACTTGAAGTGATAAAAATTAATAAATATATATATTAAATAGTTCAAATTTGGATCTAAAAATTGTAAATATCGTGCTAAAAATTAACAACTTTAGCTATTCATAAAAATTTAAATTTTATGATACACACCGATCCGTTAAAGAAACTTGATGACAAGTTAACAAGCGCATACAAATAACGACAAGAGTGCAATACTTCGTATACAACAACATAATAACTTTATGCATCAAATTAATACAAAAATTTTAGTTGTTATTCGTTTGTTACCGTTTTATAGGCCATCAGTATCTCTGCATATACAACAAGGTGTCAACAGTGGCCATACAGCATAGAAAGGACGAATCTAGCCCCACGCGTTATAGTAAGCAATACAGAGTTACGCCCCATAGACAGCACGGTACATTACAGACGCATAAAAAATACAGGGTTGAAAATGATAAATCATATAATGATAACTGTACAAAAAGTACATGCCATGTCGACGCATGACATAGGTAACACTAAAAAAATGGTATCAAAATATACGTTTGACCCCTACATACCGGCCCTCTAATTGGTGAGAACAAGCGAATCAATTACAATGTATGTCAGTTGGGTCGAACGTTTACAAAGTTGCACAATAAAAAATCACGAAAAAAGACAATAGTTGCAGATTACGGATCTGCTTCCAATATCAGGCATAGCTTATCGATAGGTCGAACAAAAATGGAACTCTGAGTTTTGATTTTCGCCATTCTAACGAAACCTCTCTTGTCTACAATAGGTTCTATAACTCTAGCTAACGCCCAAGAGTTTCTCGGTGAGTTTTCTACGACAAGTACGAGATCGTTAGCAGCGATGCTACGTTTCGGTTTGGTCCATTTTTGGCGTTCTTGGAGAAGGGGTAAATACTCCCTAAGCCAACGCTTCCAAAATAAGTCTGACAGGTACTGCACCTGACGCCATCTCCGTCGTGGGTAATTATCTGATGCGTCAAATAACCCTGGAGGTAGTTTTTCACCTGATCGTAGGAAAATTAAATGATTGGGAGTCAGTGCTTCTACGTCAGTAATACAGTTAGGTATGTCAGTCAATGGACGGCCATTAAGTATGGCTTCTACTTCGCAAAAGAGAGTTTGCAAAGATTCGTCATCTAGCTTAAGAGTTTGTTGGTGGAGAAGAGAGTACAGGACCTTTCGGACTGAGCGTATCAGACGCTCCCATACTCCGCCGAAGTGAGACCCACTAGGAGGGTTGAAGATCCAGTTAATCTTATTCTGAAGAAGGCTCTGATGAATTTTAGCTTTATTCCAGCCATTAATCGATTCCCTCAGTTCTCTTTCGCAACCAACAATGTTTGTCCCGTTGTCCGATCGAATGGTCTTGACGGGTCCTCTACGAGCGATAAATCTACGAACTGCATGAATGCACGAATCCGTGTCTAGTGAGGAGGACACCTCTAAATGTATCGCTCGGCTGGCAAGGCAAGTAAAAACCACTCCATATCTTTTCAAGGTTGATCGCCCGCGTCGAATCTCAAAAGGACCGAAATAATCCATACCAACATTGGTAAAGCACGGTTTGTCTGGGGTCAGTCTTTCGATTGGAAGGTCCGCCATCTTCTGTTCACATGCTCGAGCTTGATACTTTCTGCATAGTACGCATTTAGACAGTATAGTTTTCAGCATAGAGTTGGCGCCAACGATCCAGAATTGTTGACGCAGAAGACTCAAAGTATAGTTCTTGCCCATATGTCCAGATCGAATATGTGCATCTTGCAAAATCAAGTGGGATATGTGCGACTCTCTAGGAAGGATGACTTGATGCCTGGAGTCGAATGGGATAGCTGCTTTTTCAAGACGTCCACCAACTCGTACAACACCGTCTACAATGATAGGATCTAACTTGTATAGACGGCTAGTTTTTTGAACGAAGGGTTTGTCCTCGGCTAATGACTTAATTTCCTGTTTGAAGAATTTTCTCTGTTCTAGTTTTATCAATGCCAACTCCGCTTGATCCATAAGCTCTGATGTTAGGTGGGTATTCTTTAGTTGCTCATGTTGGTTTAGAGGTTTGACAGCACGTGGAGATGTAGAAGAATTCTTTCTTTCATGGACTCTTTGCTTCATATTACTCATGCCCTTTAAGATCCAACCTATGGTTTTCTTTAATTTCTGCCAACTTGAATGGCTTGTTATAATTCTGTCCATAACATCAGGGGATAAAACCACGGTAGACATTACAACTGGCTTCACCTCAGGATCTCCAGGGGAAATGCTACGATTGAGCTCGTGTTGCGGCCATTCAGATTCATGTAGTTGAAGGAAGGCTGGTCCTTCGATCCACTCAACTTTTTGAAGAAGCTTGGATATGACTGATCCTCTTGATGCAATATCCGCAGGGTTGGCTTTTGACTCAATATATCTCCATTGTTTGGTGTTAGTTGCCTCTCGTATCAAGTTTACCCTATTTGATACAAAGGTATGAAACCTACAGGACTCGTTGAAGATGTATCTTAGTACGGACGTACTATCGGTCCAGAAATAGATTTGGTCGAAACGGCAGTCGAGTTCTCTGGTTACCATCTTACAAAGACGCACTCCAACTGTTGCTGCCGTTAATTCCATTCTGGGAACTGTAATCTTCTTCAGTGGTGCTACCCTGGATTTCGCTACTACGTTTGTGCAGTGAATTCGGTCATTCTGGTTTGTTAGTCTCATGAAGATTACCGCGCCGTATCCTAAGTCACTGGCATCTGTGAAAACGTGAAGCTGTTTATTCTTTACTTCGCCGAAATCTACCGGCTTGTAGCATCTTGGTAGTTTTAACTCTGAGACTCTTGGTAGATCCTGTAACCATTGTTTCCAACGTCGGAGAATTTTGTCACTCAGTTCTTCATCCCAACCATACTTTTGCTTACATAATTCCTGGAGCAATATTTTCGCTGTTAATATGAAGGGCGAAGCTAGCCCTAACGGATCGTACAGAGAGCTTACTGTTGATAGAATACTCCTTCTAGTGTTCCGTTGAATCTTTTCCGTAACACGATATCCGAGTACATCCGGTGCAACCTCCCAATAAACTCCTAAAGCACGTTCGTTAGGTAAAACTTCCTGATCAAAATCCAAGTTTCTGAAATCCTTTGACCGTTGATCTGGTGGAATAGACGACAGTACAGTTTTACTGTTACTCGTCCATTTCGTGAGGTTAAAACCTCCTCTGTGACATAAACTGGAAACGTCTTTAACGAGCTTAATGGCTCCCTCTTCTGAATCAGTGGACACTAAGCAGTCGTCGACATAAAAGTTTTTCCGAATGACTTGTAGTACTGATTCGTCAAAATCCTGCTCATTGTCCAAAGCGGTTTGCTTCAAAGCTGCATTCGCACAACTGGGCGAAGAAGTTGCCCCAAAGAGGTGAACAACCATTCTGTACGAGATAGGATCATTGCTGGTATCCCCGTTGGTCCACCATAAAAAACGGAGTAGATCACAATCTTCTTCGTGGACACGGACTTGGTAAAACATCGATTCGATGTCCGCCATTATTGCGATATTCTCCAGTCTAAATCGTAGTAATACACCAACAAGATTGTTCGTGAGGTCCGGCCCGGGCAAAAGCATGTTGTTCAGCGATAATCCGTTTAAACTTGCTGTACAGTCGAAAACGACCCTCAATTTTCCTGGTTTCCTTGGGTGGTACACCCCATGATGTGGAATGTACCATACTCTCCCATCTTGTTTGTCCAAATCCTTAGGTGGAACGGGTTCCGCGTAGCCCTTGTCTATAATAGTTTCCATAAAAGCTTTGTAGTCTGCCCAATATTGTGAATCCGACGCCATTTTCAGTTTCAAACTTTCCAGTCTCTTCCTCGCTAAAAACTCGTTGTCAGGGAAGACCACGTCGTCGAATTTGAAGGGCAACTTTACTGTGTAGTGTCCGTCGTTAAGCTCTATAGAATTTTCAACCTTATCCAGAAAGAGCTTATCCTGCTGAGAATGCTCGCGCTTATCATCTATGGAATGTTCGGGGTAATCGAGGTTAGTTGATTTTCTGTATAAGATCTCAAGATTTCTCGAGTTGTCCAATTCTTCAATGGCGACGATTGAAGCCTTGTGGACTGAAAAGGCACTGGAATTGTTTGCTTCCATAGGCCTAACAACACCCCACAAAATCCAACCAAGTCTTGACTTCGTAGCATAAGGGCTGCCTGTGGGTCCTGTTCGTACCTCAAGTGGAGTATAGGCATCAATCACGTTATTTCCGAGAAGAAGTCCAATCTTGGCATCAATTTCAGGTAAGTCTAAGTCCTTTAAGTGAGACCAGGAAGCCACGTCTTTCGCCCGTGGGATGTGTTTCGTTGTTACTGGAATTGTATCCTTTGTATAAATTCTCGGTAGAGTTATTTTATTACCCATACCGAGATTTCCAATCTCTAATCCTTGTATACCATAAGTGTAAAATGACTGCGAATCTCCCATCGTATCCAATGTAATTTTCATTTTGTTGCCTGTTGCTCCTAATTGATGCATGAGCGACTCGGTACAGAAAGATGCACTGCTCCCGCTGTCCAAAAAGGCATACGTTTTAACTACACGAAGGCCGTCTTTGACTTTAATTGTAATCGGTATTATTGACATCGTGTTCTCACTGTCACCGGCCCCCATATTGGCTATTTGACTACCAGATGGGGTACAGGCCCCAGTGGCATAACTTGGTGTACTTGTGTCTTGAAGACGAGACTTTTCAAAATGACAAATGCTTGGGTGTTTTAAGTTGCAAAGCTTACAAATTGCCTTCCCACGACAGTCGTTTCGAACGTGATCTCTTCTCAAACACCCAAAACACAGCCCTTTCGTCTTCAAAAACTTCATCCTCTCCGAATGCGGTAGGCTGACTATGCTAGGACATAATTCTAATGGATGTGTGGGATCTAAACAATACAGACATGGCGTACTGAATGCGTGTCCTGTTGAATGGTCTTTGTTGGTGCTAGGTTTGCTCCACTTTGTCTTTGTGTCAACGTCAGTTGTCTTAGTTTCAAAGTCAGTCGTTTTGTTATTGTCAAATTTGTGCTCAGTAAGGTTTGAAGTAAAAGAACTTTTAGGTCGTGTGGTTGGAACTTTAAAAGGTTTCTTTTCCGCGCTTTGAGTGACGCTGCGCATCGCCTGGCGTCCGTATGTAACGTCATTCGCTTTTCTCGATTCAGTTTTTACGAAGGTTACTAACTGATGAAAGTCTATGGTTCTACCGCTGTCATGGTGTCTTTGAACAATGTTAAGCCACTTGTCGTGAAAGTAATACGGAAGTTTACCGATTATACGCTTCATGTTTTCCGGATACTGAAGAACCTTAACGGCTTCAAGGTTTTCAATAGCGTTCTCACACTCTACCAGAAAAATGCTTAGTTCGTCCAACGCTTTCGGGTTATCTGCCTTGACGATCGGCCATTCTAGCGCTCGCTTGACGAAAGCGTTAGCTAATACTTCGGTTCGGCCATAACGTTCATTTAACTCGTTAAGAGCGGCGTTGTATCCTCTTTCGGAATCTAGATATGAAAAACCATTAACAATTTTATTGGCTTCCCCACCAGTAAATTGATCTAAATAGTTGAAACATTCATCAAAATCATCAGCATTTTTGACAACTTTAGTTTTAAACTGACGAATAAAACGAGGAAACTGAATGGGGTCACCATAAAATTTGACAATATCAGGGACTGGTTTCCGTAGCTGTCTAACTACAGTTGAAATAGTTTGGTCAGATGGTTTCAAGCAATCAGTAATAGCTGTATCAAAATGTGTATGTGGCTTATCAAAACAACGAGTATCACTCACATTTACAAATGGGTTTACAGCTTCATTCACTTTACACACAAACCCCAAGTCATTACCAGGCATGAAAGGGTTATTTGGGGAGCCTGTATTTCTCAACAATTGATGTTTGCTATCATAATTCAACAATACAGATGGGTCTACCTCATACCCTGACTTTGTACGGGGATCATGTACATCACAGTTATAATCTACCTGTAGTGATTCAGTGTTAACATTATGTGTAGCTCTAGCATAACCTTCTTGAGGAAACTGATTTTCTTGATACATAACTGAATATTCATTTTTCACAGATTCAGGAGCCTCATAAAATGGGTTAAAACCACTAGGTGGGTAAAAATTACCTGTGTGACTGTCCTTAGGTGGCTGGTCAATATAACTATAGTTTTCCATAAAGGGGTTAGAAATAATTGACTGATTCAAGGTATTATCAAAGTAGACTGAGGTAGGTGGAATATTATCATAGGTTTGATTATAACCCTGTGTGTTAACAACATCTTCTTTAACAGGTGTTTGAGCTTTAGAACGAACCTGTGTTTTGTCAAAAGAATTTGACGTTTGATTTTGTTTACTTTCATTCTCAAATTTATTTAAAATCAATGTCTTTGCTTTAACTATTTCTAGTTCTGTGTTTAAACTTAGCTCTTCCTGTTCTATGTTGAGCTTCAATTTTGCAAGTTCTAGCTGCTGCCTTTGTTTTAATGCTGCCTTCTTTGCCAGTAGCTCTGCTTGCTTCTGTTCTTCATGTAGGCGTGACGTCATCAATGAATGTGAAGAGGTATGACTTCTAGTTGTAGATTTTCTCTCATTAACTTGAGATACACTGTCTTCAGGTTTGACTGAACTTGGCGGTTTAGCCATATGTACCATTTGCAGATCATCAAAAAGTACTGCAATAGCCTCATCAAAGTTGTGGTCACTGTGTTCCAGGACTCTCAGTTCAGTTTCTTCTTCCATTATGTCAGTATGTGTCACTGGATTTGTTTTTCAGTGTTTATGGGATACTAGTATGTAGAATACACCATCAATTTATTTCGGGAAGTAGGCTTCTCGTCCTCTTTTTAGTATGTCTGAATGGATTTATTGTATCCAAACCATCTATCACAACATTACCTGTTTGTGTCATGATTCATGTAGTTGTTCTGCTTTCTACGCTGTTCAGTAAATAGGCCCCATCTTTTCAATTGACTGGCTTCAGTTGCAGAATTTCTTTATACCCGACTTCAGTGGAGGGCTGTAAAACGTCAATGATGTTTAGTCGGTTTACTGATCACTCCACAAAGGGCAAATTCACTCTCAATTGGGTACACTTTATTTTATCAATCATCAAATATTCGAACAGTTGACTGATTCAACACATAACAGTGGCGATGAGAGAGATTGACTACAAAAGAAACAAAGAACAGTGTGTTACAATTAACCAATCTCAATACAATAAAGACAAGAAAATAATGAAATCAAAAACAAATAACAAAAAATTACATATAGAAAATAAATCATCAAAAATGTTCCAAAACAAAATTATTGTTTATAAAATAGATCAAAAAAGGTGCTTTAATTCGTTACTAGGCAATACTATTAACGTTTGCCTTATAAACCATAAAGAAACTCAATATCTTGCATCATAAAGGCATTAGGGAAAAGTCAGAGTTGAAACAATGACGTTGGTTGTTTACATTGCCTTATATGGGCATGTCACATTTAACATTATGTTGTTGTTGCTTTCAAACTAGCGAGGTTGGTTTGAAAGTAAGCTAACAAGCGCATACAAATAATGACAAGAGTGCAATACTTCGCATACAAAAACATAATCACTCTATGCATCAAAATAATACAAAAAATTTAGTTGTTATTCGTTTGTTACCGTTTTATGGGCCATCAGTATCTCTGCATATACAACGAGGTGTCAACAGTGGCCATACAGCGTAGAAAGGACGAATCTAGCCCCGCGCTTTATAGTAAGCAATACAGAGTTACGCCCCTTAGACCGCACGGTACATTGCAGACGCATACAAAATATAAGGATGAAAATGATAAGTCATATAATGATAACTATACAAAAAGTACATGCCATGTCGACGCATGACATAGGTAACAATAAAAAATCGTATCAAAATATACGTTTGACCCCTACACCCCCCTTTGCAAAAATAAACCGCCATGCAGAAAAGAAATATTGCAGGCAGGCAAAATACTAGCCATTGTGTTTCGTGTATCTAACAAAATTAAACAAAAAATTAGAAATAGGTTTTTGGGTGCAGGCAGTTGTGGCAAATCGGTGTACACCCTCCACAATGGGTTTCTATTGACGGGCTAAGACGAGTACATTCATGTTGGTAACTCCTGTATGCTATATACAATGTAACGACGGGGTTCGGATAACAAGTTACTATTGGATACTATGTTTCTATCTTCAACGATTGTTCCTACAACCACGTATTTTAAACATTGTAAAAAGATAGTTTTTATACTGGCAATGTAAATTTCTTAACACTTTGTATATGTTTGTAAATTAATTGTATGTATGTTAGTTTGATAATGTTAAAACTGTTTAATGTTGAAGATATGTTATATCAGCTCGACTTGCTTGAATATAGGTGAATACCTAACGTAATCATCGGGCCTTTTTAAAACAAAGATCATCTCATCTTGTCATATCTCATTCCAGAGATCGTTTGCGAGTACTTGTTGTCCATACCAAGTCTTTAGTATATGTACTTCAGACGTCTACATGCCACTTTACAGCCGCATGGTATCTGATTTTAAAAAATCGTGTATTGTAGACGTTTCATGCCGTATGGTATCTGATTGTAAAGAATCGTGTATCGTAGACGTTTCATGCCGTATGCATGGTATCTGATTGTCAAGAATCGTGTATCGTAGACGTTTCATGCCGTATGCATGGTATTTGATTGTAAAGAATCGTGTATGGTAGACGTTTCATTTCACATTGTATCTGATTGTAAAGAATCGTGTATGGTAGACGTTTCATTTCACATTGTATCTGATTGTAAAGAATCGTGTATGGTAGACG
>JAVFBX010192857.1:0-13245 GCA_034783855.1 Mopalia kennerleyi
CGCGGTGACCTACTTCCACGCAGTGAGCACCGGTAACATGGGAGATCATCAGCAAGGAAAGGTAATTATATCAAAAATATATATGGTACAGTTGCTTTCTATATAACGTCATGATAGTTTCTGGTGTTGGGTAGCTTTCATCCCTCCTTTCTATCACTTCCCATGCACGTATCTCCCATGGCTGAATGGTCACCAGCGCCTCACAGTCGAGCTCAAATGTTTGTCCTGCATGGTTATAACCATTTATCATTCAGCTGAATGCTCAAATAATCATACTTTCCTTTTATTAACATATTATCATTTATGATTTGTTATGAGAAACATCGTAATTAAAACAAAACCTTACAACACGCTACTGATTTTGTTGTATAAATTTCTGATCATACATAATAGTCCCCCTAGCTGCACCTTTCAATTGTCATTAATGTTTAGATTTGGTTTTAATTCCTTTTATTTTTTATGTTCACATGATTATATAAGCATTCACTTGATTGAAAAATTTGCTGTGAGGTGCATATATTTGTATTTGTTTAATAATTAGGATTCCAGCTTTGCTTGGAATCCTATTGTTCTCATATAGGTTATTCTTTAAAATATGCTTCAATATGCTTCACAATGTAGTGCTAGTCTACATGGTGTTGGGTAGCCCTCTCCCTCCATCCCTCTCGCCCCTTTTTTGCCCACCATCATCATAATCAAATCACTTTAACCACCTATCCATTGTCTGTCCATCTTGCGCTCTATCAATAATTTCATGGGATCGCCTAATCTCGAAACTGCCGGTCAGATTTACTAGCCATCTATTTCAGTTTGAGCGTGTACGCTTTCTAAGCCAACTTCGATATAGAATTCGCCAGATGAAGTCCGCCAGTTGACCCTTGTGTGCGTGAGTGAGTCTTGTGATGTTTTTTTTTCCTCGAGGTTTCCTCTCGATTTTCCACCGTAAATAGGCAAGGAGCAATGTTTATTGGGCAATCCGTCGTCATATAACTGGAATAGCCATGAGTATGATGGTAAGCACCAATCAATCAAACAAACAATCTATTTCAGTTTGAGGTAATAGAAATGGATCCTGAAGAAAACAGCACCATGAATGAAACAACCGCACCTGAGGATAATTCCCCTCTTTGGAAGGCCCTCTTCACCACTCCCCAAAAAGATGCAACAAGCTCGCCACAGCCTTCTCCAAGTGCATCGACTTCTTCAAGAAGCCCCTACACAAGACCAATTTTGAGTCCTAGCCCTTACAAGAGACGAGTAACTGATACCCCAAGGAAAAGTATATGTACTGATTTTTCATCACATCTTCACGATACTTTGGAAAACTGTGAAACTCTTATCAAGGCTGGTCTCTATGACCTTGGACGAGGGAATACAAACGAAGTAGTGACAACCATGCAAAAACTTAAAAGGATTTTGAAAAGTATGGATGGCCATGCCAAATTTCAACTAGACAAGATGGCTACTGATCAGGCAGTTCATCTCCAGAAGATTAATTCTCTGGAGAGTCAGAACCTTCATCTCCATAGGGAGAATTTGCAGCTGAGGAACAAAATGAACAAGATGAAGGAAGACATGACAAACGCACTTGGAAAGACTTTTGCTGAAGACTTTGACTTTGACAATTTCAATGAATAATAATCATTCTTGTCTACATCAGATTATTGTGCTTTTTAATTCTTTCTTACCTAAGCTACCTATGCTACTTTCATTTCCCTAGTTCTCTGCTTGCATGTTATTAGTGTGCACATAATATCATCAAGGTTTAGTTTGGTTCTCAAGGTTTAGTTTGGTTTGTCTTATGCTACATGTAGTCTGATTGATGTGCAGTCAATAATGATCAAGATACTTTTATTACACCATGTTTTCCAGTGTTTTGTTGTACTTAAATATAAAGGTCTATGAAAATGTCACCTGTTCTTATGATAATCACGAACAGGTGATATATGCTGTATTGGAGACAAATACACTGGGTAAAACCTTTGCTTTCACTTACAATTTCAATGAATAGTCATTTGTATCAACATCAGACTGATGTGCTTTTTCTAGTTAAACTACTTATGATAATTTAATTTGACAAACAAGTGATATACTGTATGGGTTTTTTAATGAATAAATATAATTTCAGATTAAATTGAAAGATGCCGGGGAAGAAACGATCAAGAGGAGTACGTTATTGGAAGGAATATAGAAAACAGCAACAGGTAACAAACAAGTTGATAATATTGTGGGTAACCTACCACGGTTTACATTATTGTATTGTATTTCCACTCGCTTCCCAGATATAATTCTGATGATATAGACCTACTCTTTTCAAATTTAATCAAAGTACTTCACCTACTATGGTTCATGACATTGTGAAGTGTATGTATTATTACTGATACCCTACTTTAATCAAATATGATTGTCAAACTTATTCACTTTGCTTGCATAGAATCTTCTTTACCTTGCTTTGAATTATTCTATATGTAATTATGTTAAGAGACATCATAACATTTTCTGTTGTATCCTTATAAAAGTACAGAATATTAAATTCTTTGATATGATACATGCAGATCATTGATTAACTCAACTCATCCCAGTCACAAGTGAATGTATGTGATCATAAAGAAAATATGCAGTATTATTAAATCTTTCACTCATATTTTTTTTATTATCAAGGTAACAATCATTTACATATGAAAATAAAAGTTTCTATGATGTTAACTTATCTTCAATCATTAACTTACATCTTCAGAGAACAGTCTCCGCAACATGTGACAGTTCAGATCCATCCAGAGATTCTGCTTCTAACTTACACCTAGAGGGGCCTCAGGTAAAAACACATCAATTAATGGTACTGCTCTACCATTGTCTTTGAAAATATGTGTTATCTGTCACGAGTATAGCCATATCAGTATGGCAAAACCATAAGTGTTGAAATTTTATTATTACCCACATGCAACAGTCCTCAAAAGTACTGCTGAAGTCAATAGTTACTTCATCACAAGGCACAACCATAAGAAAACCTATGACATCACTCCTGTGGGTGATGCAGCTATGACATCACCAAACTATATGATGACGTCATTGAGTATTGTCCTGCCAAACGACGACAACGCACTAAATGATAAAGCTAAATGAAATTGTTATGTGACATGTAATTTATATATATCGGATTAAGTCTCCCCATATTGGAAATAAACTGACATATTTTCTTCCCCATTCACTTCTTAAAGAGATATTTCACTAAAACATAAAATCAGCTATGTGTGTACAAAATTCTGCTTTTGTCTTAGAAACTTTTGTTTTCCCTACAGGTGTTATCATCCACCACAAAGAAGGAGAGTTTATTGGTACCATATGGACCTCTACAACTATCACAACTAGTTGGAGACAGAGGATCTCAGATTCCAGATGACATCATTGAAGCGGCCCTCAACTTAATGAGAGCTCATCATGACCCCACACTGGCTCACTTAATCGGATACCTCAAACCAGCAGAAATTGAATATTTTCTGCACAACCCCAGAGATGCTGCTCAACTCAGACCTGTACCACATGAACATTTGTCAATAAACATTCATCATGTGGGACAACATTGGGTGACATCAGCGTTTGATCCAAAAGTTAAGAGGGTGGCTGTGTATGACTCTTTAAGGAGTAATGTTCATCTTCAATCTGTGTTTCCACAGCTCAAACTAATTTATGGAATACAGTCCATTCAGGAAGTACATTATCCACATGTCACTCAGCAAACAACAGATCCCATATGTGGGGCGATGGCTGTTGCTTTTGCCTTTTCTTGCTTTCTTGCACATGATCCTTCCACTCTTAACTTCGACATATCCTGTGTCCGACAACACTTACAACAGTGCTTTCTTCGAGGATCTGTGCTGGCTTTCCCATTAGAAAGAGTCATTCCTGCAAATAATTTGATGGACAACTATTTCAGTTTTCAACATATGAAAACTAAAGCAAAAGAAAAGAAATTAGATTTGTCTGTACTAAAAACCGCCATTAAAAGTGACACTGTAAGGAAAAGGTTTCTTAGACAAAATAAGGATTTCAAACATAGAGAGAAGATAAGAGAGACATTATCGCGTAAAAACAAAAGATTAAAGGACAGATATAGGCAAAATGAGAGAGAAATTGAGATAATGAGTAAAAGAAAAAAGAGAGAAAATGAGTCTGTCAAAAAAAAAGAAAGAGAAAACGATAAAACAAGAAAACAAAATAAAAGAGAAGATCAGACATATAGGAAAAGTGAGAGAAAAACAGAGACACTGAATAAAAGACAAAGAAGAGAAAATGAGTCTGTCAGAAATGAAGAAAGAGACAATGATAAAGGAAGAAGACAAAATAGAAGAAAAGATCAGACATATAGGAAAAGTGAGAGAGAAACAGAGACACTAAATAAAAGACAAAGAAGAGAAAATGAGTCAGTCAGAAATGAAGAAAGAGACAATGATAAAACAAGAAGTCGAAATAGAAGAAAAGATCAGACATATAGGAAAACTGAGAGAGAAACAGAGACACTAAATAAAAGACAAAGAAGAGAAAATGAGTCTCTCAGAAATGAAGAAAGAGACAATGATAAAGCAAGAAGTCGAAATAGAAGAACAGATCAGACATATAGGAAAAGTGAGAGAGAAACAGAGACACTTAATAAAAGACAAAGAAGAGAAAACGAAAATTTGAAAAGCTTTGAAACTTTGCGAGAGACGCCTGCTCGAGCAAGAAAAAGACTTGATAAACAGACCAGACATAAAGAACGAAAACAAGAACAAAAAAGTCAGGAAAACAGAAGGATAAAATCTCTCCCCACTTCTATTCCTGAATTGATCTGTAAATTCCATGACAAAGTATCAGAGGGACCAGTCTATGTATGTTCTTGTTGTGATCAGCTATGGTATCGACATAGTGTCCGGAAAAGAAGCTCCTTTAAAAAGATTTCATATCAGATATGTACGAATGATGAAGTAAATCCTGATGCTTGGGTTTGCAGGACATGTATTCGTTACCTGAAGAAGAACAAGTTGCCACCATGTGCAAAAGCAAATGGAACAGCATTTCCCAAATTACCAGATTTTTTGGATTTGCATCCATTAGAGTGGAGACTTGTCTCACCAAGGATCCCTTTCATGAAGATTTACGAGGCTCCAAAAGGCAAACAGTATCGCCTTAAAGGAAATATTGTCAATGTTCCTGTTGATGTGTGCTCAACAATCACTTCCTTGCCACGATACCAAAATGAGAATGACACAATTCAGCTTAAACTCAAAAGAAGGATGAGATATGAAAGCCATGTATTGGCTCAGAACATTCGCCCCAAAAAGGTGTGGGATGCTGCCAACTGGCTTATTGAGAATGGAACATTATACCAACAGATGGGTATAAGTGTCAATTACGATTGGACATGCAACACACAAGACAATGAGAAACATCATGATGAAAACCAAGAAACTGACCTACATCTATCATCCGATGATGAATGGTGTGAGAACACTGACAATGACCACCCTGTGTGTGGAAACATGGACACCATGCTAACAGCTCCTAGCTTCATTGAGGATACTGAGCGACACCAAGTGTATAGCATTGCTCCAGGTGAAGGGCAACGCCCAATGAGTATTTTCAAAGATCAGCATTGTGAGGAGTTAGCTTTCCCAAATATATTTGGCGGACAGGCACGAAACAGTTCACAATCAAGATCAGTTAGGCTTAATTATACTGATATATGCAAGTCAGAACTCCGACGTAGTGACAGAAGATGTGCTGAATCTGTAGACAATCTTTTCTTTAAGACAAAGAAAGTTCAAATGAATCATCTTCAAGGAAAAGTACAACTTGCTCTGAGAAAATGTAAAAAACATGGACAACCCATCACAGCCAAAGAACTAAAAGAAGAGAATGGATTTGATAAACTTGTCCAACTGGATGAAGGTTATAAGGTGTTAAAAACTCTTCGAGGATCGCCACCATATTTTCAAAAAACCAAAAGGGACTTGTTTGCCATGATACGCCAGTTAGGTCCAGCCACTTTTTTTTGCAGTTTTTCAGCCGCCGAAACAAGATGGCTACATTTGTTGATAATCCTCAAAAAGGTTGTGGACAAAACAGACATAACAGAACAAGAAGCACAGACTCTAAATTGGGAAGAGAAGTGCCATCTGATTCAATCCGATCCTGTAACTTGTGCACGGCATTTTGACTACAGTGTCCAGTGCCTCCTCAACAACTTCCTCAAGAACAATTTGTCACCACTTGGACATCTTCAGGATTACTTCTACAGGGTAGAATACCAGCAGAGGGGTTCTCCACATATTCATATGCTGCTTTGGATCAAAGACAGCCCTAAATATGAAATAAACAGTGATGTGGAAGTAAGTGAGTATGTTGACCATTTCATCACATGTAACAGACCATATGAAACAGCTGAAAATATTTCTCTACAAATTCACAAGCATTCAACAACTTGCCGAAAGAAGGACTCTGTTTGCCGGTTTGGTTATCCTATTCCCCCAATGAAACAAACAACAATTCTCCGCCCACTATCACCTGAAGATATACCTGACAACTGCACCATCGAGGACTTTCAAGGCAAATACAAGAAAATAGTTACAGAACTGAATAGAATGAAAGACGGGGAAAAATTGTCATATTCACAATTCCTCAATTGTTTACAGATATCGGAAGAAGACTACATATTAGCAATACGGTCAACATTACCATCTGCTAAAATATTTCTCAAAAGAACTCCATATGAAATTCGTGTCAATGCTTACAATATACATTGTCTGGAAGCATGGCGTGCCAACCTTGATATCCAGTTTGTTTTAGATGTGTATGGCTGTGCAGTCTACATAGCATCCTATATCTCAAAGTCACAGCGTGGCATCAGTCTTCTCCTGCAACAGGCATGCAAGGAAGCTAAAACTGGAAACCAGTCCATCAGACAACAAGTCCGGCTAATTGGAAACAAGTTCCTAAATAATGTTGAATTAAGTGCTCAAGAGGCTGTGTATATTTTGCTTCAGCTACCAATGCGGAAGTCCTCGAGGGAAGTGTTGTTTGTTAACACATCACCCCCAGACCAACGTGTTGTTCTTTTGAAAAGCAGAGAACAACTAGAGCAGCTAGAAGACTGTGATGAGAACATCCAAATGGGTAATATTCTCACAAGATATTCCAATAGACCCAAGAATATGAGAAATGTCTGTCTTGCAGAATGGGCTGCATGGTATGATAAAGCCGGTAAATCTGATGTTGTTGAAGAGGAGAATGAAGATGATGTGATTGAAAATAAAGTCTCAACAAAAAAGAGCCTGAAGAAGCGAAAGATTCCAAGGATCCTCCGCACGGTCAGGTTCAACAAAGAAGTTGATCCTGAAAATCACTTTAGAGAATTAATAATGCTGTATCATCCTTGGACAGAAGAACTTTCTGATATTATTGGAAATGCTGGATCTTTCACCGAGAGGTATGAACAAGTCCAGGCTGATGTTGATGCAGTACGAAAAATGTATGAGCCTTGTGCTGATGCTGTAGATGCAGCTATTCAGTCTGTAGATGATAACATGCAGAACACATGGGACACTGCTGCCCCTGGAACAGAACAGCAAGAGGCAGATGATGCTGAAGAGGACCCTGTTGAAAGTCAAATATATTCATCCTTGCATCCTGGTAAAGATCCTGTCTTCAGCAACCATGACATGGGGGAAGATCTTGGCATCCCAGCCACAGATATTCAAGGAGAAGACATAGTGCATCATGAAATGTCTGACAATGACTACAGGGAACTAATGCGCAGCCTCAATAAAGAACAAATGCACTTTGTTTATGACACTCTTCACCATCTAAAGACATCAAATTCTCCTATATATCGCTTCTTGACAGGTGGAGCTGGTGTTGGCAAATCAAGAATTACTCAAGCTCTGTATCAGTCCTTGCTCAAGTACTACAACCACCAAGCCGGAACAGACTTTCACCAAATTTTCATTTTGCTTCTTGCACCAACAGGCAAAGCAGCTCACAACATTCATGGCAACACAATCCATAGTGCCCTCAAGATACCAATCAACCAAAACCGCCTTCACAAATCACTGGACAATGACAGACTTAACACACTGAGAACACAGTTGAGAGGTCTAAAGATTGTGTTTATTGATGAGATTTCTATGGTGGGAAACTCTCTATTCACTTTCATCAACCATCGTCTACAGGAAATTACTGGCAGTTCACAATTGTTTGGTGGAATAAGTATCATTTGTGTAGGGGATCTTTTTCAACTGAAACCAGTTTGTGACTCCTACATTTTCTTGAACTTATCCAAAGACTATGGTCCTCTTGCTGTTAATCTCTGGAAAGATCATTTCAAAATGTATGAATTGAAAACTATAATGCGTCAAAGAGACAGTTTGCTTTTTGCAGAAATATTGAATCGTCTTCGAGAGGGTTACCAAACTGATGAAGACATAACAGCTTTGAAGGATCGAGAAAAGGAAGACCTACCATCAAGTACAACATACTTGTATGTGAGTAATGCTAAAGTTGACACTCACAATGCAACAGCATTCTTGCAAGCCACTTCTGACAAATACACCATGAGAGCTATTGACACTGTAGTTGGAAACCACACCAGGGCTGTCAGAGAAAGTGTTCTGAGGAGGATTCCCAATGATCCAAGGAAGACCATGCAGCTGTATGGAGAATTGCAAATTGCCCTTGGTTTGAGGTATGACATCTCGGTCAACATAGATGTTGCTGATGGAGTAACTAATGGGGCTCTGTGCACTGTAAATTATGTTGACTTTTATGGAATAGGCAACAACTGTGGTACAATCTGGGTGTTGTTTGATGATCCTGCCATTGGTGTCAAGACCAGGCAAACCCACAGAAATTTGTATCGAAGAAATATCAATAAATCATGGACACCCATCAAGAGAGCAACAAGACAATTTAAGATTGGAAAAACATCTCAACTTGATGTGATGCGTGTTCAGTTTCCATTAAGACCAGCATCTGCAAAAACTGTCCACCGCTGCCAAGGAGACACACTAAACACAATCGTCATTGACTTTGATGGAAGAACTCAGGATCACCTTCATTATGTAGCTCTGAGTAGGGTAACTAAGCTAGAGGGTCTCTTCATCAGGAATTTTAACTCAAAGAAGATTAAAACCAGCAATATTGTCAAGGATGAAATGGTCCGCTTAAGAAGCCAGTGTAACATTGAATCAACTCTGCCAGTTCTATCAAGCAACATGAACTTTTCAGTTTTTTGTTTAAATGCACGCTCACTACATAAGCATTTTGAGGATGCTTGTAGGGACTACAATGTTCAAGAAGCAAGTGTAAACATCTTCCTGGAGTCACGACTCTGTGCTACAGATTCACAGGACCAGTACAAGTTAGAAAACTTTCAGATTCATAGGTTTGATGATAGCCAAACCTCAGCATCCAGACCACCACATGGCACCGCTGTTTACATCAGGAACTCTGTTAAACTCATGGATGAACCAGTATTTATCAAAATAGATGGTGTTGAAATAACACTCTTCAAGTTTAGTCATCCAATTCAACATCTCACAGTGTGCTCAGTGTACAAGCCTCCAAAAAGTCCCGTAAGATCCCTCATGAATGCATTACACATGATGAACAACAGTGCAACTGAACTGTGTATATGTCTTGGAGACTTCAATTTAGACATTAATTCAGAGAGCTTATCAGCCCAAATGTTTCATTGGAATTACCAACAGCATATTCAGGGCCCAACCACAGAATATGGAAGTAGCATTGATCATGTCTACACACGATCTGTCCAAAATGTGCAAGCTGGGACACTTGAATGCTTCTTCTCAGACCACAAACCACTATTTGTAAGGCTGTGATGTAGATATTAAAGACACAGGCATAATTTCCCCAATATACTCTCTTCGAAAAAAGAAACGCAAAAGAGAATTTGAAAAAGTAGCTTATTGTTTTCATGTTGTAATGATATATATTTGTTTCTAACGTCCATGTGAACCAAACCCTCGCTCAAACGCAACTCTTGATGATTTAGAACGCTGTCAATGGTCGTTTTTATCATGATAATGAAAATCATCGCGAAAAACAAGTAAAGTCAAAATAACTGATTTGCACGTGCAAAGCATGAGTAACGGGCTCAGCTATAAAAACCCAAATGAATCTGGCAGATTTGTGACAATTATCGAGAGTTAGGATTGAAGAATATGCCACGTCTCAACGCAGCCGATAGAAATATTGCCATTGAGCGTTTGCAAGCTGGCGAATCCAAGAGTGTCATTGCGAGGACCTTCAGCGTTCATCCTAGCGTGATAACACGCTTGTGGGATCGGTATGTCCAGACCAATACTGTAAATGACCGTCCAAGATCGGGGAGGCCTCGAGTCACCACACGGGCTGAAGATCGATACATCCGGGTATCTCATTTGCGTGATCGCCATCGTACTGCACGTGACACAGCCCAAGAACAGTTTGGAGCCCGCAGAGTGTCCGACCAGACAATCAGGAACCGTCTAAGAGAGGCTGGAATCCGAGCAAGACGACCCAAAGTTGCCCCCTCCTTAACACGTCTACATCAGCGTCAATGGGTCCGATGGTGTAACCGAGTACAGCCATGGAATCTGCAACATTGGAGGAGAATATGGTTCTCAGATCAGTCACGTTTTCTGCTCAGGCGACGTGAGGGCAGACAGCATGTTTACAGGAGACACAATGAAAGATATGCACCAAACTGTATAAGGGAAGTTTACAGATTCGCCGGGGGGAGTGTCATGGTGTGGGGTGCCATCTCCTACAACAAAAAATCGGAACTCATGCTTGTGAGGGGCAATTTGACGGCCGCTACATTGATGACATTCTCTGTCCACACGTCCTTCCGCTTGGAAACCGCCAGAGGGAGCTATTCCAACACGATAATGTTGTACCCCACACAGCACGTGCTACAGTGGACTACCTCGCCAACAACAACTTCAATGCCCTCCCATGGCCCTCCAAATCTCCGGATTTGAACCCTATCGAGCATCTGTAGGACCAAATCGATCGACGAGTGCGTCAGCGCCAAAATCAACCAGTGACCCTTGATCAGCTGTTCCACATGTCGCAGGAAGAGTGGGAAAGGATTCTACAGAGGAACATCCAACGATTGATTCGTTCCATGCCCAGGCGATGTCACACAGTTCTGGCTGCAAGGGGTGGTCACACAAGGCAGATGGGACTGTAAATTTCAAGACGGGTGTACCATACACCAATGTGTCATTCAGCTGAATTTCATATATCTACATTGATAACATATATGTCAACTCTGAAAATTCTCTTTTGCGATTCTTTTTTTGAAGAGTGTATAATTCTGAACTTTTAGATATTCCTCAGAAAAATCTTTGACTGTGAGAGTGATTACCAATGAACCTTCTAGTAAAATGTTAAATTTAACAAAGTAGGATTTATCCGAGGCATTTAAGTATTATCAAAAGATGAACAATGAGAGTCAGCATATCAGAGGCTTATAATGTGATAATCATGATAATCATAATTCAAGATATTCAACAACAAGCAGGTAAACAAACCATGTGAACTTATGATATTAAACATTGTGATTTCTCATCAATTTTATATCTATGTTTTGATGTCTATGTTACTCACTGAAATGTTCAGAAAAGGATGTCAAGACAGAGTAAATATCAATACCATCACAGAAAGTTGTGATTTTTATTAAAGGGGCATAAAGCTTGGTCCAGCTAAATATAAAAACGAGGAGCAAAGGACTCCAAGCTAACCATCCTACGTCAATGTTTTTCCAAAAATATAACTTAAGAGAGTTACAGGGAGGAATCCCTCTTATATTTTATATATCAAGGTCGATCAAATTATATGTAAATTAGGCAGCATGTAGATAAAAATAGCTGACCAAAAGCGTGTTCGCATATCTATTTTTGGGCAAAAGGACAAGGCCAGCCCAAAGCACCATCACACGCTGCATTTGCTTACTAAGGAAGATAAAGCATATTTCTAAGGAGTGATTTCAGCTGTTGACTGGTCGAAGGAAAACCCCAGGTGAAACTGGACTTACGGTTGTCCACTTACGGTCACACATTTGTCAATAATTATCTATAACTATATATGTAGCTGATAAAAAAAACGGTCACCGTTTTCTTTTACCATTGTCAATATGCCCCTTTAAGGAAAACACAGGCGGGGGATATTGTGGTCTCAGAGCACTCTTGTTATTATTGTGTCCAGCGCTTCTCAATACACAGTAATTCAGTCTGAGTCTATCTTGGACAATGTTCAAAAAGACCAAAGACTAATATGTTGATACATACTATGAATCACAATTTTAAACTTAACGGCAGACCTCAGTTGATACGTCAACCCATAGATAAATTCATGTTGTCTCACTCTTTATTAATGCCTACTTCAATGGACAGCAATTTGAGCTAAGCCCGTTGGTATTTCTCCGTTTTAAATGATGTATCAGCAGATTGGCTCGCGTTTGTATTTTTATTCATTATTTTGCAGTCTGATATGTGTATTTCCAAACAAATCACCTGTTTAAAAACGTCTCTTTTTTTTCTTTTTTTTTTTTTCTTTTTTTTTTTTTCCGTCATTTAGATTATTCTCTCTAGATTGAGGAGAGCCAGTAATGTCATACAACAATACATGCCGGCTCTAATATTATTGATGTTGTGCTTTTCACAAATTGACAAGTGCTTGTTTCCCTTGTTTATAATTCCAGTGATAATTGATGTTGTGTTTTGAACAAATTGACATGTTCAGGTGTTCTGATTTGTTTTTCCTTGTTTTATAATTCCAGCGATAAGATAATCCATGAGCTGCCTGGTAATCTGATGCCACATGGTATTTTAGAGAGAGCTCTTCAAGGACTGGCTGGGAAGGAGACGAGTCTGAATACATCATTGGCCAATGATGGTAGGCTATTCTTCCTACACCTAATAAATCTAATACAAGGTTTCTATCTGTGGTGAGCAGTTGGGTGGGAGCTTCCTCTTGACCTGGTGCCCTCAGAGCTTAGGGGCAACAGAAAGCTAATGTGCTTAGTGATATGTCAGTATTGCACCTTGTGCTTGTCCTGCATCGTCTTTTTTTGTCCACCACTTCTATAGTAGGGGGGAACTTAGAAATGCTACTCGTGTCCGTCCGTCCCTCACAAATGCTTGTGAACACGCTAGCTTGAAAACAAATTTACCGATTAACTTCAAACTTGGTATTTAGCTTCCTCCT
>JAVFBX010192868.1:0-23865 GCA_034783855.1 Mopalia kennerleyi
TATCAGAGATGAAACATCATAGACCTATGAGTGATGCATCATTTTAAAGCTGAGATCATTGTCTACTCGATTGTACTTAAACATCAATTAAGAAAATAGGGTCACTGCGACTCATTTTGCTATGCCGGGTCACATTTGTAGACCTATACTAATTGCATTTTACACTGATGTACACCGATTAACTAATTTTTTTTTTACTATTTGTTGATGATACCATTCTGATATAAAATCCACCACATAGGTTCAAAACATTAAGAAACGCCTTTATTAATATATACTAAACGAAAACATGAGACTTCGCCGTTAGGGATTCTCAAACAAAGGTAGTTATCATTTATTGTCTGTATTTTGCCAATGTGCATTTGTTTTAAAGTCACTACTGTTTGCATCTGTATCTACTCACTGTGTTGTGATCCTGACATAATATTTAGTGTGTCTCACTACTTACTTCTAAATCTGAGAAAATGTAATACCTACTGTTTTGAAAAGGGAGGTAACTCATAATAGCGAAGATATAATTACTTATTGGATATGACCAATCTAATTAAAATAAGATCTAAAACGCTGCCCGTGTTTTGTCAACAGCGACAAACATATCACGGCGAACGTTTTAGATCGGTTTTAATTAGTTTAGAGATATTCCATGAGACATGGCGCAAATCATTCAGTTGAATGGGATCGGCAAAATCAAAATTTGCATGTAGGCCCTATGTACTTGTTGTGATTTTGTTAGTGGCCGACCTCAAGGATAGACTTGATGTAAAATAATCTTGTGGTGGCTTTAACTGGGCAGTTTTATTAAAGAGCTTTAGAGGACATGTTATAGCTGACCAAAGTATAAAACTAATGTGCATAATCGCCATCTTATTCTTTGTTATGTGATTGTTATGTGTATGTCAATGGTACAGAAAGGTATTGGGATTCCACTTCGGTGGAAACTAAAGTAAACTGAACAAAGCTTCAGTAATTTCTTATGAAGATATTTGATTTACAACCCGAAGTATATTTCACTACATAAAGTGATGAAATTTGTCCATTGATTTAATGTAACTTCATATATATACCATGGCAGAGATTGTATCAAGGGAGGCAATGCTTAAACGTTTGTACTTTCGTCAAAAAACTAAATAATTATTACCTCCCTTGACTAAGATGCACATATTACATTCTGAGTACATTCTAAAAAAGGGATATTACTCGACCGACCACAGAGAAAAAGAAATAATTAATCATCTACTTAATTACTTTACGAGTATGCACAGAAAGAGCTTAGACCTAAAATAAATCCACCATCCGATCACTCAGTTTCATCGGACTATAAGCTACTATATAACTTTCCAGCCAGCACAAGATGTTGGGGCCCACAAATGACCAAGATTGGCTTTTATTTGTGACCACCTGGGGCCCAGCTGAATATGTCACACCAAAAAACACGTGTATCAGTTGAGCTTGCCCATCTAGGATCAAGGTGGGCCTCAGTTGGGCCAAGTTGGGCTGGCGACAGGTAATTGGGCAGCCAGTCTGTCCCAATTGGGGCCTAATTGGACCAGAGCTGGGTTCGAAGTGGGGCCAACATGGATTTTCATAGGGCAACCTCTACTGGGCTGCAGGGATCAGTTCAGGTCAAGATGGGTCATAGACTAGTATTTGAACTTGGGGTGTAAATGGGTCACACATAGATTTGATTGGGGCCACCAATAACCTGTTTGAAGATTTTCTCATTTCAAGATGAATTCCATAGTGCACTTGCTTTGGAATAAGCTTTATTTGGTTGTCTCCATATACCATAATCCTGCTAAAACGTTCCTGACATATCCTGATGAGGTCTTCATCCACTCACTTCACTAATCGCTTGACGTGTGGATTGATTGTTCGCTTGATTGGGGGTTTAACGCCGTAACTAAGGTTACTTCACTCACATGACAGTGTGCCAGCCCAATGGGTGAAGGAAATCACCCTAAGCTTGTCGCAGCTGGCAACAAACAAAGACAAGACAGAAGAAATACGGGACGTAATTCAAAGACATCACAAACAGATCGGCTTCATTAGCTCCCTCGCAACCCTCCCCTATATCAAACGAAGTAAAAAATAATGTTATATGGTCTGATGGTGGTAATCTAGTGCTGTTTACAATAAATTACCACGGTTTTGGGAATTTGTAAAACGTAGACTGTTCATCAGTACATGACTTAAAACCGTTGAATGCATTTTACTTTTATGACTGTCATTTAAATATATATATAATGAAATATGTCTTTAAAAACCTCAAATACTCACAGGCGTACTGTGATACATTTCGTTGGAATATAGCGATGTAATTTATGGATGCAAACGACTTCCTTCACTGAAACGTTAATAGTTTTGACCTGTGTAGCATCATGTTTGACCTACGCCTCTAATTTATCAAAAGTTCTGATTGTTGGTGACTTCGAGTCGATCACCTCTTCCAAGCTGTCGTGGCTGCCCTTTGGCCAAATCCATCAAGAGGCGTTGGGCTGTACAATGCCACTTTGACAGACGGAAATTGAATTTGGTCCATTTCAATGAATTTATCAATCGATCTGAACTAGATGCAGGCGATCTTCGTTCAGAACGAGGCTAACCTCAGATGACCTCTATCATTCCCGCCGCGTTGTCGACAAATCAGGGTTTTACAGATCACATTTTCTGGTTAAAAGGATTTCCCTCGAGAAGCTGTTATGTTGAATAACTCCTGGCTCTATAGCTATAGGACAAATTGAATGCAGTACATTATACGGACAATTTCTTAAGAAAGAAACTAAAATGGCTGAACGAGAAAATCCGAAAAATCTGGGCAAAAAATGGGATTACATTTTAGATAGTTTTAGAAAGCAAGTTATAGTTTTGCCAACTGTGAAATCAGACAATACTAAAACTTTGATGCCCGGATGAAGAGAAGCTGGTAAAAATCGGCCATTATTCCATGTGACTTGTTGAGGTAAATGTACCCTAATGATACTCAGGTCAATGGAGCTTTTATGTGCACGTTGCATGATAAAGATGAATACTGCCTTGTTAAAACCCTTCCAATCTTACACATCGATTAACATCATCGGATCATTCAGTCTTCGTCAAAGGAAAGCTGATATTTTAACTCTAATTACGAACTTCCTTTGCTATATACATGGTTGGATTCGTGAGCCTCGTTAACTTGTTTCACAAGGGCTATTCGTTAGGCAAGGTAGCTCTGAATCCCCGGTGACTTCCGTCGTTTATACATTGGATCAAATCGACCTTCAGTTAGACTGGATTGCTTCCCTAAGCGCAAAACATACTCAACAGAGCAAAAGTACCTTTGGTCTAATGAAGGTTATTTCTCTGGGAACGTGTGGGGTTTCTTTGACTCAAGAAATGGTCTCCCGTTTATCGGTGAAGAAAACGTGTATAGTGCAGCTGGATATGGTTAACACAAAAGTTAACGCTTTTTCAACTGACCTCTAAACCCAAATCAGTTCCTTCTTTGAAACATGTGACAATGTACTGTGCTTTAGTCTGGTTCGTAATGAAATTGACCATAAATTTACTGTTGCTATGGAAGTATGTCACGAACGGTTGGGTTACATAAACAGCTGTACGTCACAGTCAACACAATCAGATATCAGGGAATAAATAACTCCCAAATTCGTATAAGATCAGTCAATATAACGTATCCGAAATAATATAATACACCTTAAAGCATATCCCCATCCTACACATACAAAATCGTCTTTCTTTTATCTTCTTAATTTTCCTGATAATCCCCGTATTTTGATGTCTTTGGATCTGCAGTACTGAAGAAATATAACTGGTCTGTGAAGCAAACCTTCAAAGGCTTTAATTATAAGAGAAGAGAAGACGGCTAGACCTGTCTCGTGGAGTTACGCTTACAACCTTCACATCCTACGCGTGTGCATTTGTCGACCACCAGTGATACTCATGCCGGTCGTTAGTTTAATTATGTTATAGATGTTTTCGCAGATGATGTATATGTCTTCATGTTTAAAACCATCCCTTTCATGACATCTTTTCATTATTTGAACGAGTCTGGAACCATAGATACAAATCCCTTTATAGTATGTTAACTATGGCAAGCTGTTTTATCACTTCTACTTTTATTATACATGTGTCGAATTAGTTTTGATTATTTTACTTATGTACTATTCTTTTTCATATATGTAAAATTCTGTATTACTTATATTGAAAAGATTTTCACTTATGTGAAAAACAATTTCAAGTATGTTGAATAAAATTGTATTTTACATATGTAGAATTATTTTCAACATATGTGAAATTCTTTTTCACATAAGTAAAATAAACTGGAAAATTTCACATATGTGCAAAAGAATTCCACTTATCAAGACGAATGCAAAGGCAAAGACGATAGGAATATATTCCATATGCTATGTAAGTTTAGCCTCAGCAGGGCACAAGTCGAGAGAGTTGATCAGGAAATGGTCCCCTGCAGCGAGATTACGACAACAAAGCAAAGCGCAGACAATGAACTATGTTATATATAGGTCATTGCCAAAAGTCAAACACTGGCATATTAGAACGGATCAAACACAAAACCATACATTCTATTATGAAAAATGCCAATTACGGTAACAAATGAAAAGTGAATATTATATCAGGCGACGGGTTTATTCTTATTCAATATTTTTATTGTAGCGTACACCCTTTTATTTTCCCGACGAAGCAGTAAATCTCACTACAGAATCGGTTGCAAATGTAGTTTCCCTGATTTATTCTTCGCAAGAAAATAACAAATACTTTGCAAAACGCAACGGGTGGATGTGCTTTTGACCAGATTTTACTCTTTGGGCAAATTTATTGCCGCTAAATACAGGCTGTGGGTGAGAAGTCTGTAATTGAGGTCTTGGATGCTGTTTTAAATATGTACAAAAGAGTTCCACTCAGCTTTTTATTTTACATAATATGTTTAGCATGTGTTAAATTCTTTTCCACATATGTGAAAGCCATTCTCACATGTGTAAAATTAATTAGTTATTTCACTTTGTATGTGGAAAAGAATGCAACATATGTGAAAAATAATTCGACATACGTAATATAAATAAATAATTTTACACATGTACAAATTAATTGCATATATGTAGAAAAGAATTTCATAGATGTGAAATTCTTTTCCACATATGTTGAATTCTTTTTCACGTATGTAAAATAATGTCATTTATTTTACTTATGTGAAAAATAATTTTACATATGTGGAAAAGAATGTCACATGAATGAAAAAGAATTTAACATATGTAGAATAAAGGTAGAAGTGATAAAATGGCTTGCCAGAGTCAACCTGCTGTTTTGTAGCAAATCTTGGCATAGCATCCTTGGTTATAAAAGCCAGATATTTGAAGCAAAGCAGACACAAGCACATTTAATACGCAAACATTTTATTTTCTTCCAGAGATACTTTTCAAGTACACCTTCCTTGGCAACACATATACATATACCATCTTTGAGAACACAACTACCACATGCCCATTTGATACCAACAATAACTTGTTTAAAAACACATATACCATATGCCTTCTTTAATAACATATATTCCTTCTTTGAGAACACATATACCGTATGTGAATAATATTTGAGAAAACATATCGATCTTTGAGGACACATATAATTTATCCCTTCCTTGAATATACATATACCTTCTCTGAAAACACATATACCTAATCCCTTTGTTCAGAACACATACGCTTTCTTTGAGAACACTAATACCTCCTTTGAGAACAATATATACCTTTGTTGATATATATATTAGATATATTTATCAGAATAAAGCAAGTTCTAAATATCCTAATAGATGGAATAAATCGGCCTAACTATGTGCAGATAATGTAAGATTAAAACAACACGTTCATTTACTCGTCCAAAAATCCATCAGATTTGGATCTGTTAGAATATACGGTGGGAGGAAATTTCTGCCCACGGCTGAACAGGCTGTTCCTGTCGGAGATACACATAGATAAGACGTCATCTGGGTATCCCTGTCCGTAGTCATCCCACCCTCCATCCTATAATCAGTTTTCTGACATGTCATAATCAATAGGCTCGTTAGAGACAAAATAAGCACATGCCGTTTGAAGTTGACAGTCATGTCTCAGAAGCCATTTCTATTGATTTTCTTTGGCGACTCTCGCAGTCTCATTGCCCGAGGACACACATAACACAAACAAACAAAACCGACAAAAGCCGGAAATCGTGTTTAGTGCAATTCATTACCTGATCTGTTCTATGAAGATTGGACTTTTCAGCATATATCTATTCGAATCCGGGTGGAAACACACACATTTCTTGTCTCCACAATAAATATATAGATCTATATATGTATCAAATATAAATGCTGTACATCACAATATTTAATGTTAAATGTAGTCTTGGGTTTATTTCAATCTTTTTTTAACGAATCTTTCTCGCGCATAATTTTTGTTCTCGTACATTGCCTGTGTATTACGCTGTGGCTCGCACATATTGCACGAACTACCTGATAAATCTAAAGTTATCGATTTTTGTGGATGCTTGCAAAGTACCATGGGAACAGAGATGTAATTCATTTTACAGACAGATTAGGAATTTTATATTTCTGGTTTAGACTAGGACAACTGAAAAGGTATGTCATCTTGAACCGATTCGTATCTTTCCAATTCATCTATTTTTTTTACCACAGCCTTATATGCAGCAAAGGGGTTCAGGTTCGATTCCTGAAGACGCCGTAGAGCTTTTTCTTTCTCTGCACTTATTCATACCTATTGACTGTTTATCGTTCATCCGCTTCTCACACATATAGATACAGAACTTTCAAATCAACCCAGAAATGCATTATGGTTCATAATGTTATATTAAATAAGATTATGCATGGTTGGCGGAGATGTCCTTTATTTGTGAACGAGAGGTCAACGCGGCCAAGTTCACAAATATTGGACAACTGCCGTCATTACACCCCAATTACAACAATGATGTGAAACGATGTTCTCCTGTGTGATTCCATATGGGTAGGAATATTTTTTCGCCAATCATGCAGCTGTAGTTTGATAATCCATATGTCGGCATATACTTATCAAATGTTCGTATCAAGAAATTTAAAAACAAACACTCCAATAAACGTAAAATAAAATGACAGTCAATTCTAACAATGAATTGGGAATGGCTCAGTAATTATCATATTTCTACTATTTATAGATATCCTGAAAAAAGACGCTCCAAATAGAAAGTGCAGAGTGACAGACGCGAAGAAAAGTTTGACGTCATCTTTGTCATGGCACTGTTCCGACTCGTGTATCAAAACTGTCTGTGACAAAACCAACTTGATACGGACAAATAAAAGCATTCTATTTGTATATGTTTTTTTTATAACGGAAAAGGATGCTTATCTATTTGGCACATATCAAATACATAGGCTTACCGCATCCTGAGTGAAACAATGATAAATCATCCCCACTTCTTTTACAGATAGACACGCCTGACAAACAAACAATGTGTGACATAACAGTTTCTCTCGTGAATGCGCTACAGTGAATTGTTCTCTATCATACCATGGTTGACGTCCCTAGGCCACCCACGATAAAAACCCGTCAGAGGGGATAGAATGTAGCATAGGTAACATAATGAAGCAATCTAATTAAAATCAGATCTCAAACACGCTCCCCGTGTTTTGCTGTCGCTATATTGAGATCTCACGCAATCACCAAACCTACAATGTTGATTGGTTTCTTAAATTCCCTAATCATAGAGCTGCTTCTGAGTTCTGGTTTGTAAAAGCCGAAGATTTCCGCCGACGAACCGAAGTTTCCCGACTGCGTAGTTTGTACGTGGTCAACGGATACATACACATTCTAAAATATAGTCGATTCTATTTCCTACGTCCAGACATTGACTCTTACATATACCATCTTGTTTTGCATTTCTTTTATGTGCTGATCTGATGCATATGTCGACCCAAATATTGCCAGAAATGAATGCACGATGGCCAGACAAAGCGTACGGGAGTTGTCTCGTCCTCTATAGAAAATCACGCGGGAATACGATTGCCAACACCATTCAAATACTTTAAGTCTTATGTTATCTGTGTTTTTGTTGGACAACTGAAACTGTGACCTTTCGTGAACACCAGTAAGCTTGACCTAATTGAGCAGTATAAGTAGAGTGATTGCATTAGATCTCAATATAGTGACAAACAAAACACGGGGAGCGTTTAAGACCTAATTTAATTAGATTGCCTAATAAAGACTTTAGATTTATTTCATGGATGAAGTTTGTGAAAACCTAAGTCTTATGTACTTACGTCGGGCGCGAGGGAGCCTCCAGTTGCCCTGGTGCTCTCTAAGGCGCAGCGTGAAAACGGTGGGTTTTTGATGCCTGTGTGTCATGTCTTTTAATTGTCATGTCATGTCTTGTCTTTGTTTGTTACCAGTGGCGTCGCTTTCGTTCACTCATTGGGCTAACAGGCCGTCATATAAGTGGAATAACCTAAAGTACGAAGATAAACCCAAATCGAATAAGGGAACAAAATCTAATTCTTGACCCTTTTTCATCGCCATGCTGTACTGGTATCTTTGGTCAATCGATAAGAACATGACCCTCCTGTCAGACGTTTTTTCTAAGACCAGCACTGTCTGCTTTGTTCTCGTATATTACCGCATTGTGCTGAGGCTAGCACATATTTCCTGTTTTATGGGGCAATCTGGAGAAGATGTTTTGTCAGCTCGGAATGAAAGAGCTGAAAGCGGTCTGAAAGAGAAGTGTTATAGCTATGCGGGTTAACCGGGTTGAGTCATAAATATAAATCCTTGTAGAAGAGAGGAGTTGTTCTCTTCACGTCCCTGTCAGAAGTCAGTGTCATGGCTAATATAGAGAGACATTGGATATCTGATCTCTAGAAGAGCCCTTCTTGTCCAGTACAGACCAGCCAGCCAGTCCACCTATTAATTATTCACCTCATTGTGTCCCTGCCACCAGTCTCCTTATTGCTCGAGTTTTACAGGTCAATAGGTTTATTAGCTCACCATCGCATTTCTTTCCGCCATCAGAAAGGCTTTAATTAACGGGCCATTTCGATTATAGGCTTTTGGGAAGCACTGCATGGCACTACAGCGGTACGCACGTAAGTGGTCCTTCTGTTACTAAAGGAAGATAAAGACCTTGCAAGCAAAGCTTTTGGAAATTCTATTGCCGATAAATTGTGTTTTTTGAAGGTCTTCTTGTTGGATGGACTTTCATCTGTTTTCCAGAATGATCCATCTGGAAATTCGTGACTTATATAAAGCTGGAAATATGGCCGCATACATCATGAGATTTGGCTGGGCCAGATTTCAATCCGACTCCTCAAAAGCAGTTTTCCTTCAGCTGAGGTCTCAATTAAACTCGCCAAGTTTTATACCCCTCCTTTGAATTGTCCTAATCAGTAATAAAAATAAACACCCCTCTGTCATAGGATTCAACTGTCCCCCTTTCATCATGTTCTTTATACTACTCGAATTAGGTATTCTCGGAACTTGTCAGTCCGGCCATTCTTTATACGTTGCACAACAACAAATTCCTTGGAGTTGAATAAAATCAAAAAGGCTACAACATCTTCTGGTCGTAAAAGCTATATTGATGATCACTTTCAAAGTCAATTAGCATATAATGTTACGCATCGAAATAATTTTACTGGGGCTTATATCTACGTACGGTATTTAATTTTATGTGAACTAATATGCATCAAATGACTCTTGTCAAATGTCTGAATATTGAATTGGAACTTTAATTTCTTTCCTTCAAAAAAACATGTCATCTATTTTTATATTACCTGGTACAATATTACAAAATCACAGCTTCGAGCCTAATAGTTAACTACATGCTATAGGTTGATGTTCCAATCGTCACCCCAGGATAGCACATTTATCAATGTCTATTTGATGTGCGGTCCGGGAGACCTACGGAATATTAACTACAATATTGACGAGATATCAAGTTTCCAAATGTCCGTCTTTCTTAGCCAGGCGTATTTGGTTGGAAAGGCCGTTACTGGCTGTGACTTTCAATCACGGTTATATATCACGAACACTTGACACAGCTTGTCAGCCTCTCAGACTCTCTCCTCAATTGATTTACTTAACACCATGGTATAAAGCCACCTTCTTGTTGACTGTCTTCCTCTGGGTCACACAAACATCCAGAAGACACTACAACGGTTACCGAGCTTCTCTACAAATGTACCTCCAAACATCATGTTATGTCCCGCTTCGTTATCCTTTTAGTTGGATTTCCTCATGGCAATTGTGTTTTACTTTGTAATTGCTTGCGGTAGGTAGGGAACTTTCTGTTGCTCTGGCGATCTCTTTGACCCGTCTTTGTATTTACATCCCGTGATTGTCCCGCATTTTTCATGTCCTGTCCTGTCTTGTCTTTGTACGTTGGCAGTGGTGTCGATGGTGGTTTTCTCCACACCAATTGGCTGACACGCCGTCATATGAGTGAATTAACTTTGAGCACGGCGTTAATCCCCAATCATACGAACAAACAAACGTGATACATAGATCGAGGGTCCATTAGAGTGACCATACCCGCGCAACAGAAAACAGTGCCAGTTGAAATGCAATATTTATTTAACTGAAATATGATTCCCTTTAAAAAATCATTACAGTGACATTTGAACACTTCCAACCACATCGAATTGTGTCGCGATCACTGACCTATATAAAGACGTTATATATAGGTCAGTGATCGTGACGAGCGTCGACCCGTGTATCACGAAAGTTTGAATGGATCGAAAGACAGATGGAAGACGAGAGAAGTGTTAAATCTCCTGTCATAATATAGTCATAACAGATCGACGTGCTAAAGGAATGTTTATAGTGTAGGCTAAACTGATATGTTTGTTTGTTTGTTTGATTGGGGCTTGACGTCGTACACAGGGGTATTTCACTTATAGGACGACGGATTGCCACCTTCTCACTGTTCCTTGACTTATTACGGTGGAAAACAGGAAGGAAACTTCGTAAAAAAAACCCTGTGACTTCCGGAGCCACATCGTGTGACACATTCATATACCTGATGGTCGACAGACGGACAATCCCGTGGACGGTAAATTGGAGTAGGATTAGGAAGCGTACACGCTAGCACTAAGCCACGGGCCAACTGATATGTGATGCGATCAACAAACTGCAGATCAGCCATGGTCATTTCGAACAGTGCAGACGCCGTGTGTAAGTTGTAAAATCATAAAGGCCGACTAGGTTATAGCTTTTCATTGGTTGAATTGTATCAATGAACAGAAAGTTACCCATAAGAGCGTGGGAAAGCTGTATCCCACGTGTTGAGATATGAAACAAATATCACATGGTTGTATTACTCTGAAATTGTCGAAAAAGTGTTCATTACTTTAGAACAAAGGTTTGATTTGAAGAATTTTGACCTTGGCATTATAAATCTCTAAAACAAATGATATTGCGTCTTTGGTTAAGATCAATATAGTTCCTCGTTGTATCGTGACACACCCAACAGCCCCTGCAATCTGATCAGCAATCATTCAATCGACTGGAAGAGCATAATGTCAAGACGTTAACGATTCTTTTGTTACGAGCACGCATGCGCCTTATTCTAATGATTCGTTTTGTCGTGCCTGAAAAAACTGCCTTTGAAAGTGGAAGTAATTCACTTTTTCCATTCAGATTTTTTTCAACTAGAATAGTTTCTCTAAGTTAGCCTTTTCGTCTAGAAAATGAGTCAGTTTTATCATATTATTTTCTCTCCGCTGACTCCAAGCCTCTATTGAATAGCGTCATGAATTATGTGGTCTCTTGTATTAACTCAGTTTGACAGTGTATGAAATATCAGACGAGCAATCTGCTTAGTCTTTTTGCAGCCATCGTGGAATTTCATCCGAAGTTAATGGAATTACTGTTTCTTCGAGATCCGCAAACCCTGAAGAGTTTGTGGATGTTAGCGTTTCATTGAAATCTCTAGCTTACAAATGGGATTTCTATGCTTCTGTTAAGCAAATTAAAGACGCCAGTGCTTTTTAAAGGCATGTCATTTTAACTTTTGACGATTCTTTAATAATGCTCATTCTAAATGGAGCTGCTAAAGACTACCGGCCACAGATCACATTTTAGGGCGGTGCAGTAAAATGTTATCGGATATCGAACTTTCAAAATTAAAATTCAGATTAACCGAAATATACCAACGCTATTTTAATGCCATTAATTACAAAGAGTTTGAAGCAAATATGTTTTTAAATTGATCTCTTCAATAATTCTGATTAACATAAGAAGACACCATGTACAGAGTGAGTGGAATATGTTTGTTATTATATTTCCCGTGAAATCCTCTACGATGCAAAATGACCAATTTAAACATCAATAATGCGTAATAGATAATACAATAAGCAATATATATTTGTAGAAGGGTATACGTAATCGGATCAACCAACAAACTCGTACTCCCTGAGCCAATACACATAGTTGGGTACAGAACATATAGCGTCGCTACATCGCCTAGACGTCGCAATCAGTACATACGATTTTATTACGAATTTGCTGATCGAATACCGTATTACGAAACAATGACCTCCGAATATAGAGTGTAATTATTACGAGGAAGGGGTAGTGTACGTGTATGACAATAAAATAAAATCATCAAATTCATAGCAAGCAGACAATTTCTGTGGTTGATCAAATATCATAAACACTGTCGTGACGTGGACAAATTAATATTCTGGACGGTAGGCCAGATCCCTCTCCCGATGTTTAACGAAGAACTGTTCTTATAATTACAACTCCAAGCGCGTCTGTTTCTGACAGGCGATCGATAAAATCATGTGCTGTGAGCAAGCTAACTGGAGACTTTCCACCTAACCCCTTCATTGCTCACATTTTATTTACTTGTCACTTCGGGCTGAATAGCCGACAGACCTCGCTCATATGTTTTCATTAAGCGCAATCATTTTGTCAACTAACTGCTAATTTTCTTGGTTCTCGGTATATCTCACCCTGACTCTAGAATATAAATGAGTCGTTTGGTTTTCATGAGGGTATTACCAAAGGCCAAACCACGGTAAGAGTAAGCACCAGAAAGCCGTGTATCACGTTACGCTCGGGGTTACAGTTTCAACCTCCCCATTCTTATTTATAGTTTTAGAAGAAAATACGGCGACATAACTGCTATCAAAAAGAAACATATAGCCAGGGAATTGTTGGCGGAGACGTCCAAAATGTCCTTACAGGTGTTTTCCCTGTATTTCTTATAAGTGAAATGACATCAGGTATGGTTGTACGTATGAACCTTAATGCTGCAAAGATAAAACAATTATCCGAAGAAAAAACTGTTACTTTGTTTCCTAATTAGCTCTAATCTATCCGCCTGTCGACCTTAACAAAACCCAGTTTCTAATTAATTACATGAACTGTAGCCCAATCTCTGTGAATAAAATTTAATATTTTTTAAATTGTGTATTCTCATTGAATTTATTTAAGGATATCGGATTATTCATGTTCGAGTCACATGAGCCTCTGATTAAATCAAATTTGAGTTAAACACATGATACAGTTAATCAGCATTGGATACTTGCAATGTGATCATTTTGTGGCGTTTATTAAAACCACATGTTTCAAATATCAGCTCATATTATGAAATATGAATACTGATATTTGATTCAGATAATCTTGTTTCCCTTAATATTGTTACATCTGTGGCGGTTTCCACAACAGATTCAGTATCTGATTTAAATTTGAACGGATCAGTGAATTCGCCATATGTGGTCAGCGTTAGCCCATGTACATACGTTCCGTCAAAAATCTGTCAAAATGTGGACTTAACTTTGTTATACCTTGGTGAATACATCCAAGAGCCACCGATGTTCTATGAAGCAATGCAGTCATATTTGACGTTTTATAAAGTTAACCAATAAGTTAGCAGCATGTCTGGTCATTGGAGGTTAAACAATGTGGACGGTATTAGTGCCACAAAGAAATAACTCAAAGCGTGCTAGTTTCAGAGGCAATGTCCTTCAAGGGCATTTTTCTCAAATCAAAGTAAGCAAGTTCTTAGCACAGTGAGCATTGCAGCCTGTGTTAAACTCAACACCGAAACGATCGGAACGCAAGCCTGGTCTTTAGCCTACCCGCACGCCCAGGGTGAAAATACACGCATTCTGATTCTTATTCAGCGAAGTCGGAATGGCAGCCGATATCGACCTTATAGAATGGAGAGAAACACTTTCCCTTTATCAGGCTTTCCACTTGACTTCAGGTCAAAGCATCGGATATAGACAACGATATGGCACCGGAAAATTATACAGTAATGACATCACTAGCTTCAAACAGATGAAATAGCCGTTTGCGTTTTTTCTTCTTTTATTCTTCACACGCTGTCCAAAAAACATGACAACTAAATCAAATATATGCCATACTATCTCGGTGATCGTACTGGGCGCCTATGACTGACAAGACAAAAACGAACGATTCACCAACAGAGGTTCAATATAGAGTTGCCCAAATTTTCTTCAAAATCAGTTCTCTTTCTTTGAAACACTGACACATGGTAGCTAAAGTGCAATTTATTGTTCTGGATATTACATTATATTGTTTTTATTATTTGAGTAAATTCGGAAATCCTGTTCTAACCAATATATTTTTCAAATTTGATTAAGAAAATTTCGAATGCATTCACGGGGCATCTGCCATAAACATGTTACAATACAATACAATACAGATATGTAATTATATGCGTTTAAATTGTACTTTTAGCTTGATTGATTGATTGATAGTTCACTCCCACTTTAATGGATAGCCAACAGTGTGATGTGAGAGTTGTATAATAGGTTAAGACATTCCATGTGCTGTAGTGCATATTTTTTATTCATTCGAAGGGATACGACAAATGACTAAGCCAATGTAAAAGTGTGCTTACATCATATGCCACGTTTTATTGTGTGTATTTTAAGCTTTCTTGTCTGTTAAATTTATTGCCCTGTTCCAACGAATAAATGATGGTCGCTATAATCGACGTTTAAAGTTAATATGAATATGTTCAAAGCTGTTTACAAAGAATAGATATGATGAAAAATCACTGTCCAATAAGATTGTGGGTAGCCGGGCGTGAAGTGCACATTGCTGTCAATGCGACAGTTTCTCTGAAACGTGTCATAATTTACATTACATATTATAGTATTTTTCACTGCCGATACAAACAGAGCACCCTTTGAAGGAAGATTTTCATTTAGCTATAAAAAATAGTTATTTCCAATTCAATTCTGATAACGGTGTCGTGCCAACTTGTCATACAGAATTATTAAGGATTAATCACGAAAGCTCAAACAACCACGGCCTTTGTGCCAGCGGAGAAATCAATAAAGCACAGTTCATTAATTTCTATCAGGTAAACATGAAAGACTAAAGCTCAAGTGGCCAAAGTGCACGCCAGGTAAGCAATAAAAACCTGCTGAACGTCAAGTGTTCGTTGATTACGAATTCTATGTGAGGGTGTAGAAACCGTTTTAAGTGATAAGCAACAATACAAATAAAATAGGGTCAAGCTCAACTGGATGTCATGTGTTTTGCGTTCGGTGTCACCTAACTCTTAAATCTAGTTCAATAGAAGTGGTTGCAAATTTATTTTACATACCATTAGAACATTTGTTTTGTTCTCCATGTCTGCAATGCTTAAGAGTATCAATTAGAATCTAACGCTCTTGTCGCCAAGGTTAGCATAAAGCAATTCCGCGTTTAGCAATGTCCGAAAACATACCAATACAGAAAAACTAACAACGAACGCCCACCCAACGAAATCCGAAGTCGATGTGGCGTCCACGCGATTTTGCCTGGGTTCAATCTCTATTTACACTGGTTCTGACTTTACAGTATGCAAAAGCCTTCGACATAGCGTAAAATTAACAAGATAAATGATTCTAAGACACTTTATGTTGGATTGGAGCTCTTTGAGCCAAGGGATAAGAAGATGATGTTATTGTCCTGCTCTTTCTTGTTGTGTTCTGTGATTGTCCTCTGTCTTTGTTGTCGTGCCTTGTTTTTGTCCTGCGTCTTTGTTGTCGTGTCCTGTAAATGTCCTCCGTCTGTGTTGTCGTGTCTTGTGATTGTCCTCCGTCTTTGTTGTCGTGTCTTGTGATAGTCCTGCGTCTTTGTTGTCGTGTCCTGTAAAGGTCCTCTGTCTTTGTTGTCGTGTCTTTTGATGATTGTCCTCCGTCTTTGTTGTCGTGTCTTGTGATCGTCCTGCGTCTTTGTTGTCGTGTCCTGTAAATGTCCTCCGTCTTTGTTGTCGTGTCTTGTGATTGTACTGAGTCTTTGTTGTTGTGTTTTCTGGTTGTCCTGTTATTGCGTCTTGTTAGTGTGCTCTGTATAATAACTTGTGTCTTGTGATTGTCCTCTGTAGTTTAACTTGTGTCTTGTGATTGTCCTCCGTAGTTTATCTTGTGTCTTGTGATTGTCCGGTGTTTTTTATCTTGCGTCTTGTGATTGTCCTGTGTATTTTATCTTTCGTCTTGTGATTGTCCTGTGTATTTTATCTTTCGTTGTGTGATTGTCCTGTGTATTTTATCTTGCGACTTGCGATTGTCATGCATGTCTTGCCATTTCCTTTTAGCAGTGAGGTCGAGTGTGGTTCTCTATACCCATAGGGTTGGCACAATGCCGTATGATTGGAATAACCTTAAGCACGACATTAACCACAATCAAATAAACAAGCACATTAAACAAATGTAACCATTCCATACACTTAAGTATATCACAAACAAAAGAAGGGGTATATATTTGCAATTTCACATTATCTATAACCATTCCATGCACTAAAGTATATCACAAACAAATGAAAGGTATAATTGCAATTTCACACCGTGTTTATCCTTTCTACATATAGGCCTAGATCAATCAAATAATTGTGTGTAATGAACCTTGCTGACAAAAGCCGTTTGTTTGTTTCAAAGCATTGTGTTTTAGCCTTTTGATGATTGAAACTGACAACATTGCCTTCTGAGCGTGGATATATTTCACCATTTGTTAAATGACTAAAGTCCTGTCGTAAATCTTGATAAAGCTTCTAATTTCTCCCGAGATTATTCACTATGACAACTACGGCGTTGAGACACGAGCCGGACCAGTAAATAATCCTTAAGAGAGTTAAACAGTTAGTCCTTGTGTTGAATCGCAACGAAGGGTCTTTCCCCAGCGTGATGGATTACCAGTGTTAGCAGTAACAGACGCCAGTTGAGTTCATCCAACGGATTAACCAAGCCCTCTTAATACAGTTTTATTAAAGGACAGTTAATTATGAAATTGATAAAGTCTTTGTCAGGACAGTGATCGAAACCCAGGCGATTATTGTATATAATTCAAATATGAATATCAAGTTTAGATTATAAAACACATTAATCAACCTTGAACAAATAAATGCTAGATGCTTTTCCCAGGTTTTTTATAACTAATTACATGTACTTTAATCCCCCCTCCCTCTTCCGTTCCCCTTCCCCTTCCAGTCTCATAATCATATTAGTCATTTAGAGAAATCTACTGTTATTATTGGAACAGAGCCGGTGAAGAGCAAAATATTGTTGAATCAATTGTATTCTGATTGGAACATGGTATCTGTATAAATGTGCATTAGGTGACAGGAAACCAGAAATGTCCTCTTTTGTATTTAAAGTCCAATAAATGATGGAACTCTGGACTCAGTTTAGCAAAATGGAAACAACTTTATCTGTCACTTCGAAGCCGACCACGGAACACATATCATATACTGTAAATAAACAACACAGCACAGTATATATTCTGACAGTTTTTATAATTATTTTGTAAACATTTATCTGATTATGTCTTCTGCCACATAAGTTGGATATATACGTATATGTATATATGAGACTACGTTGCCAATGTCTGATTCTGTACTTATGATGTGCGATCTGGAAATGAAAAACTAATAATAAAGATCAGCTTTTTTAAGTCTCATTAATATTGATAATTTGGAGAGCTGTTCGTCATACTCTAATTTTCTGTTTACAAGCTTATAACGCCATACAAATTTCAAGTAGGAAAATACCCATCCACTTACAAATAACGAACATCACAGTTTTGTTGGCAATTAGAACACTGCTATTCGTCATTACAGACAAAACTGTCAATATAAACGACCTTCTGATTTTTAGACGCACGATGCAATGATAAAAAAGTCCATTTGCTTTGATTTCATAATGATTGCCAACCTAGCGACATAGCCTGCTGGTGAGATGAGCGTAGAGACAAGGAGTTCGACAGCGCCGGGTATGGGTGGCATCATGAGACTCCGCAGGGGATGTGGGATGTGAACGGTCGCCTATCAGACCAAGGGACATTTGTATGGATGTATAAATGTCTTTTTCATCTCTTTAATTTCAATCTGGGTTATAATAATGGGATTATTACTCAACATGTTATAAGAGAAGTTAGTTATAATTTGATAAACGAAGATGGGAATAAAATCACTCCAGAAATGTTTTGTTTATACGACGCTCTTGAATATGGACACGAGATTGTCCATATTTGTTGGTAAGCAGACACACTGTGAATTTTTTGTCTTAGATCCATCACGATTATTAAGATACTTCAACAAACGTGCTTATTCGTTCGTTCCTGTTTTTTTTTTTGTAATCAGGCTTTCCCTTATATGCCATAGTTACAAGAAGACGTGAACAAAGCCGCGAACGGCTAAATAATATCAGAGATAACTGTACATAATAGATGGGAATTCGGAAATAACACAGAGCAAAATTGTCTACGTATGCTTCTTAAATGACATTATTTTGTATATAATAATGAAACTAAGATAGTGGACGAGATAGAGAGGAAACAAAATGCTTTCATACACTCGTTAACACGATTTGATGAAATATTTATTTATATTTCATCCCTTAATTGCAACCAAATAAAATAACACGTATTGTCAACTGAAAAGCTATCAAAACTTAATAAATTTACATTTATTACCACTGTAGTGGTTATATAAGTATATTTAAATTTCCTCATACAGATAGCTTTATACAAAGTTCATACAAATTTCTGAGTTTTGGTATTCATAATCGTCCAATGGCAGTTAAGGACAAATTATTAGCGGTCCCCACTGAATCATCAAGATCCTATTTCATTCACAACACAAACTTTATGAATTATTCAGCGAAATTTTTATCAGCGATTTGAGCCAATTTACCAGCAGAATACCAACCTCTCCACTTAACAAAGGATATGTCAAATTCAATTAAGTTAATAGAGATCAAGTAAATAGGTCTCTTATTTATCTATAATGACAACAAACCCATTATTCGGAATATTAATATATACTCTCAGAGCGTGTAATGGCGGTTTGTCAATGGAACAATACTGAAGTGTTAATAACATGGTTATGAAAACTGATCGACCAAGCTACCTGATTGGGTAATAACATGGTTATGAAAACTGATCGACCGAGCGACCTGATTGGATGACTGGTTCTTTGATAAATCCATTTATTGATTCATTCAGTCATTAATTCATTCGTCCATCCATGAATACATTCATTCATTCATGCATCCATCAATCCAGTTATCCATTCCTCCATCTACCATCCATACATTCATTAAATGGCTCATCACTAACCGCCCACAACCAGCGTGCGATTGGAGATTAAAACAACTAACCACCATAATTTTTATTACATGACATACCGTAAAGCTTTATCACTTTGGACCAAACATTCGCTCAAGTTTTTGTTATTCTGTTTGGATAGATTGTTTTTATTAACACCTAGTCGTGGTTCGTGCTTGGATTTAGCGGCATGCAGAATAGAAAGGCACACTAGAAACGGTTTCGGAAATTAGAAAAGAATGCATTGACAGTTTGCAAATATTGACATGGATTATGAAGTAGTGCGTGCAGAAAGAGGAATAACTTGGCATCTCTCAAGATAATCCAAGTCCGCATTGTGGCAGAAATTATTGCATGCCAGAATTGGCTGGGAAAAGGCTTCCGGTCTCTACGATGGCTTGACGATAACACTAAATATGGTTTCTTAACTCAGTCATCAATAATATATAATTTCCTGTACATAATATGATAGATTGGAAAGCTTAATAGAAATGACTGGTTATACACTAATGTTATTCAAATGTAAATAATACATTAAATATTCCGTGCCTGTAAATCGTTGCATCGGGCAGTGATTATGACGGAATAGCAGGATTCAATATTGTTTGATAAATTATTCACGATTTAATTATAAAAACATTTTATGAACAAATTCACACCATAAATAGGGCGATGATGTCATGTTAATCGTGAATAGATTCGGATCGCTTTAGACTGATGCAAATTATTCTATATTATTATACAGTTTCAAGACAAACATCACATATATTCTTAGTAAAATTTACAAACTTTAGAGTTCACAGTCCTTCTAGTATATACATTGCAGTAAGTTCAGTATACTGTTTTTTATTTATTGTTATGATAAATGTAGGATAGGCTGGTTTGTCTAGTATATAAACAAACCACCTATGTGTTGGGGTACATGTTTAGTCTCACAGGTGCTACCTCATCGTTATTGAGGGGGTATTTTTGTATCGTTACAAATGATATCTATATTTGGCAGACCTATTAGCAAGATGTATATTGTCCTGTCGGTGTGAAATCAATACCTCAGTCCCATCACGATCAATTAGTTACATTTTCAGGTATTATATCAATATTGCAGTCTCATCTTGGCCTGTAAGCTGCAAGCCACACATTACCAAAAATAGTTTCATCAAAATGCTATAAATACAAGTAGGCATAATATCAATAATTGTTAAATAATACATTGTATGTTACTATACAAAATGGATAACTACTTCTTGTTTTGTTGTAGAACACAACGTTTCGATACATAAGCCTGTATCGTCATCAGATGAATTGCATCTGATGACGATATAGGCATATGTAAAGAAACGTTGAGTTCTATCACCAAACAAGACGCGCTTATCCAGAATTTGTGTATTATGTTTCCCCACTTCTGAATGTTGTTAAAAAATTATACACTGTCTGTTTGTTAATTTTATATGGATTATGGAATTTTAAGGTGTGTACTCACAAATCCTGGACTTGGATTTGCGATATCTATATATTGGCAGGGGGAGCTGCATTTCGACCGACTTATTGTTGTGTTATCGAACGCACACACCTGGTTCTTCAACTGATACGTAGTAGGCGTTCACGGCCGTATCCTCTTAAGGCTGGCTCAGACTTTATTAAAAGATCGGGGTCCAGTGCTGACAATTAATGTAGCCCAGTCAACGGAAATTTGCCCACTTCTGAATAAATGCCAAAAAAATCCTACATAAACGGAGCAGATACGAATGTTGTGCTTATCAACTTTCAAGAGTCAAGTACATCTTTTTTCAATGAATGGCCGCGGTCGGAATCCTGTCATTATGATAATCAGTCATCCAGTGCAGCTCACCCCCATAGACCACCTGCTTCTATCTATTGCTGATCAGCCTCACTTAGATTCTGATTGCCAGACGACCTTGTATATCAGCTTCCAGAATAATGTATTTAAACCTACCTACGCGGAAATTTAAGCTGAAGTTTATTGTAAATATCGGCTCCATGTTAACATTAATACATGTATAAATCAGATACAACAACCTCGAACTAAAGATACATTGATTTAACATTTTATCAAATTGTTCCATACAGTATATTGTATCGGCAAATATAAAACAGGATGCTATCTCAATAGATTAATACTTACAATTAACGTAGATAGCAAAATTGCCTTATCGATTAATGTATTCAATATAAGCATTTAGTAACAAGTCCGTCAAATATGATATGGTGTTCATCACGCAAAATATAAACACCGGCAACTGTTTGCTTTACACAATCTTACACAATGAAAAGGCGTTCTTCAGTCGGTCTCACAAAGACAAGCTTGTCAAACAATGTTCTACCGAATTCAACGACCACACAACATTAGGACATTTACAACTAGGTCGATGGTAGCCCAGAAGGATCGCATTAGACTTGAACATCGTTTACTTAATTAGACAGTATTTGGCTTTTATCGAAGAAATATCAAGAGGGAAACCAAGGATACTTGCCAGTTGGGAACATCGGCAATCGAAAGTCTCGCTTTATTCGAAAAGACCCGTTATAATAGCGATCTACAATTTGTTAAACCTTGGAGGCATTGGAACCAGTTTATTACAGTCTTGTTACTAGAACTGATATACATAAATATTTGTATTTTTAAAAAAATCAATAACACTGCCACATGGATATCGATAAATTGAACCCATAAATCAGCAGATGTCCTAGATAAGCAGCCAGAGACACGATTTAGAAAAGGTGGTATAACAACATGTTAATAACATGGTATAGAAAACATGTGACAATTATGTAGCACACATCATGTTCAGTCATAGGTACAAGTAAATATAGCAAGACCGATGCGGAGGTGTAGGTAGGTAATCACAAAATGATTCCAACCACTCGTAGAGTGTCCTTATGCCTTTGCTAGCAAACCTTGATAGCATAACTATGAGAAACTTATTCTAAAAAGCCTGAATGTCTACGACTTTGACCAAACAATTTATTGCCTACCTTAAAGGGAAAGACAACTGTTCTTCGACCTAAAGTTATTATCTTTATTGCATATTTCCTTAGACAACCATCTGTATATAACTTGCATTCGAATTAGCATAGCCGTTAATTTGCTAGTGCAATACAATTGTTTGAAAATATGCAATAAAAATAATAAGTTTAGGTAGAAAAACAGTTGCCTTTCCCTTTAACTGTCAGAAACCTTCTCTAAAAAGCCTGCATGTCTGTGAATTTGACTAAACGACTTTGGATCGAAACTGGTTCAGTATCAAGCCAATTATTACACGTATGCTTTATGTTTATATTATATTCCATAGCTACAAGAACATAACAAGGTACGCTCATATTATTAATATATCATTAAAGTCAGTTGTAATATCAAAACAGCTTACAATGGAATCATACCACACTTTGGCAACAACACAGACTGGAAACATATATCAAATTAGTTTTACTTTATTTAGCATCTGTATATGAGGTTATTTTTGTATATAGATAGAAGATACGGGGCTGCTATTCGTAAACTATTTGTGAAATTGCCAAATTGTAAAGCCATTGTGACTGTTTGTACATAAACCATTGGTATATGGGTTGTCGATCTACTCCGGACATACAATAAATTATGCTTTAATCAACCGATAATAACCGATTTACCTCGAGTCGAATAAGTTTTTCCCAGTTTCTGTATTATGCTGAACTCTTCACTGGAACAACCATCTGTGAAAATACCTCATACGCGGATAGTAACAATATCAACATTCTATTTAAAGTAAAGTTGATTCTCATAAATTATTTCAGCTTGAAAAAATGTGTATCAGCTAACCGCAAATAGATGAATACACAGATGCGTTTGACTTTTCGCTTCCCCCGTCCCCGTGACTTTTATTTTTGAGATTTGCATGCACTTCCTTACAATATAACAGTATACACATAATGCTACATAAGCTCATAAACTACTACATGGTATAAAGAATGTTACAGTAGTCATATAAGGCTACAAAGGCACATAAGGCTCATAGACTTCTACATGGTATAAAGGATGTTACAGTATCCATATTGGGCTACAAACATTTTATGAACAAATTCACACCATAAATAGGGCGATGATGTCATGTTAATCGTGAATAGATTCGGATCGCTTGAGACTGATGCAAATTATTCTATATTATTATACAGTTTCAAGACAAACATCACAGATATTCTTAGTAAAATTTACAAACTTTAGAGTTCACAGTCCTTCTAGTATATACATTGCAGTAAGTTCAGTATACTG
>JAVFBX010192869.1:0-13244 GCA_034783855.1 Mopalia kennerleyi
CAATTGCAAGTGAGTTACAGTTGTTTGTCCTTGAAAATATTCATTAAAAGTAATAAGTTTAGGTCTAAAATCGTTGGGGTTTCCCTTTAAAGTATACAGTGATAAAATATCAAGCAATTAAATTTGGATTAACAGTATTGCAGACTTGTCATTCTGCAAAATGCAGGCGGTTCCTGTTGTCCTGATTCTCTAACAGAAGCTGATGTGTTTGTAGTGTGTTTGAACGCCACTTGTGAATGACCGGTTTCTTCGATGTCTGTTGCCAGTTTTAAAAACTTTATGGATCCACCACTCCGGCGACTGCCTGAGCCACATGTTGTGACTGACTCCAATACCTAATGGTCCAGTGACGGACTCGATCCCGTGAACGGTAATCGAAGTAGGATTAGTTAGCGTACATGCTACCATTAAGACATGCCCCTGGACCCTGGATCCAGGCGAAGCTGAGGTCCGTATAACTTCTTGTGGGTGACTGACCAGTCCATAAACTGACATATGGCCTCCTAGATTGGTTGTTAAATACTGGTATTTCATTATGGTGTGTAATAGAGGTTATTCAACGAGGGTTCATGTATTGCGACAAATATCTCATGAGGCTATTAATTTAGCTTAATCAATACAGGTTTAATATCCCAAGCGAATAAATTCTGCGGAAACAGTGGAAGTTACAGGACCTTTTACTAAAATTTCAAGTCTAAAGTCAGGGTGGAAAAGAGAAAAATGGCAGGATACTTGAACCTTATTTCTTTATTTTTATCAAGTTTAATGGGCGAATTCAAGTCTCGTTCGGCATATAACATGTGTCCGGAAGTTCAGTATATCAAATATGAGTTGATCCATTATAGCTGGTAAGAAGCTTGAAATTACACAGTTATGTGCACTCTAACTCTGTATCCCTAAATAAGGCTACATTGTATGATAGACTATTATAAATACAGAACTCTGCATCTAACTGTTGCGAAGGAGTTATACCATCTTTAATTTACAATACATGTAGATACCAACATAACAATACACTTCACATGTCATGGTTGTGTCTCCATTTAAGGTTGGAGTACATTGCGTCATAGAAGTTCAATTACCTTGAGTACACCGTCAAACACCAATCAGTTAATCAATCAATCTGTAGTTATACCCAGAATGTTCTTAATATTATTTATTATAAATTCTTACAATACTCTTCTTCGCCTTAGTCTATATATAATGTAAAAATGTGTTTTGTTTCTTTCATGAGAAGGTTATATTAGAGAAACAATGGGGTTTTATCAATTGTACTCCGTTATGATATTTTCGTAAACTTTCATGTTTCATGTCAATTGGCGTACTGTGCTATGCTTATGCATATAAGCACAATTAATATATGTAACTTTTATACATGTATATGGCTCAAGTGTCTGCAAAAAATCACATACAAAAAGTAATAATAATAAAATGACGCCTTTATCCGAAACACCTCTGTTTATGTCATCAGCCATATATGGGCTTATTGTTTTAGAGATAGAACTACAGCTATATTGATGAAAATATAGACAAATAATACCTATTTAATTATACGTGAACAGCAATACACACTGCTTGAAGCTGTAAAACTACAAATAGCTATTAGGGGAAGCATTTGTATCTACTAGGATCCAGGCGAGACTAATTTGGTTTACAAGGCCTCCTATATACCTAATCGATGTTTTCTTTTTTCAAACGAACATAGGCCTACTCAATTTTCCGAAAGGTTTCATTTAAACCATTTTTAACCGTTTAATTCTCGGTTCAGTCACTACTTTTCAGTTTCCCGGCATTTTTTAGCTTAGCGATTTTCTCCCTTTTCTCAGACATTTTTGCGCACGTTTGTTGATTAATGAATTAAACGTTTCACTAACACGAAGACTTCTATTTGCTCTTCCACGTGCAAGACGATTCGGGGTATTAATGGGGAATGTTGCCTTGGTTGTGGATACTGCGTGGTAGTTAGTATGAAGTTTTATTCTGTTTTTACACTAAATACAGAGACGGCAAAGACGTCATATAAAGTAAGATGCGCGACATTTAACGCCAAATAAATAAATTTAAAATAAATAAATATTAAGACTTGCAGCGCAGTAATCAATATAGGCGCTATGTTATGTTAAGTGTTGTACATTGAAAAATGTCAACACGTTCAGCTCTAAAACAGAAAACATTTTCAGACTTTAGGATGCTCAGGGTTATAGATTTTTTTAGTTAGGCGTGATTGTATTGTACAGCACTACGAGCTTATATAGAGATTTCTAAGAAGTTCCACTTTATTTGCTCGCCAGTGATGCATTAGGCTTGTTTCAAGTGTCTGATATCACTGGCAGTTCCCATTTAATTGATCGGATATTAGCGTTAGGCAATCTTATCGAGAACATAGAGAGCGGTGCGAATGCTAAGAGATCGTGGAAAGAACGAGCTGTCAAAGTGACAATGATTAATTACCTGCGACTTCAGAGAGTCTCTGAAGAAAGAAAACTCGCAACACCTGAGAAAACTACAAAATATTTGGCAAATTGTTGCGGAAACAATTTCGACAACGTGAATGGGTTTTCGTAATCCAATTGCTTTGTCGTTTCAAAGGAAGGACCTCCAAGAGAGTCTTAGGTAGATAGTAGGGTCATTTGGAGAACCATTGTATCGGCGTGAAACCCTTGAGGAGAGGCGAGTATTTGTCAACGTCCCTTTCAGGTGGCCCCTTATCTGGACTCCCTAGACAAAACAAGATTCGCGGCTTTTCGCATAGTAGGGGCTTCCTTTGCTACAATACCGCGCCATTCAATAGAACCATATTACACGGTCACTTTTTATACCAGCTTACCGACTTCCTAACTTCATTTGAGTGGATTCGATTGTAACTGTCGCTCTTTTCATTGACGGTAGGGGCTTCAATAAAATGTTGCTCGCTCTTTTTCCGGCCTAGGTATTCTCCGAGCGAAATTGATTCTTTGCTTCCTGTACGGGTGAAATCGCTTCAGTCCTCATGTATAGGGAACTGATCATAAAGAAAGAAAGGCTCGATGGACTGGAATGAACGGGCTAAATCTGCGTCATTACTCGCCTGATTTGACCAGGTACTTTGACACCTCTCACCCCGACCCCTTTCTATTGTGACTGAAGGCTAAGAGGTAATCGCAGGAGTTCACAGCAATGGTTTGGTTTTCACTTCGTAAGCCTCGACTTTGTTTTTAAGCATGTTAAGTCACTTATGGTCCCAACGTTTGGCAGAGCTAGTTCATCGAAGGAGGAAGCGGATTTAAAAATAAAGACTAACCGTAAACTAAAAATGTTAAAATGTATGGCTTTTCCATTCACAACTATTAATACCATCGAATAATTGATAGGTTCCGTGTTAGTTTAATCGATCAATAACGATCGTGGCGATGATTTATTACCTGAACAATCGATTGCAGCTAAACTGTCAAGCTCATGACTTACAACATATAGAACGGCACCTGATGGCGACCAAGCACTGAGAACAACAATTCAGAAAATACTAGTGTTGAAACTCCGAAAATTACTACTACCGAATGTTTACCGAATACTACTCTAAAATCCATTTAGAGTTAATGTCCATTATATTCGCCTTTCTATATTGCTAGCTGGATGAAATCAACGCATACAGCAAGACATGACGATCACATGAACCAAAACAAAGACTCGACACCCAATCGGCTTCAAATCTCGTTTAGCTACGAGAACACGAAGTCAGCATGACGTTTCGTCGTAAGCAATGCGTTTGTTTCTGTGCAAGTTGGAAAGGTGGTACACCGTCTGTTAGTTTTGAGTAATATAAAACGCATGCATTAAAATAATGTACAACCTGGTTAAAGTATTTTTTTAGAAACTATCAAAATTTATCAAAGTAATTCCTATTTACACAAAACAGGGTACAGCATTGCGCGCAATACGTACGTCCCCATACCGTATATACATGGTTCTAATACCTAGCGATTGCTGGTTAGTATCATTTCCTTTAATCAACTCATTATTTAAATCAGTCGATGTTAAACCAGAAATGCTCTTCTGCCAAAAGTCTTGTTGGTTGGATAGGGATTTAATGTCGTGATCGAGAGTGGGTTATCCCCGTTTTACTCGGCCTTACTAAATATGGCGGAAACTTAGCCGTAATTCTGATAAAATCTACTTTGAGATAGCCGGAGTCATCCCGTGTGCCCCGCCCATAGGCCACAGTGGTTTGGGCCAGTGATCGGTACATTGGACGAGGAGGAGCACCCGTCTGAAAAGAGAAGCACCTAGCCACAGCTGAAGGGTCGCGGATCAACAGCAATCCAACTGCAGATGTGACGTAACACGGTAACAGGCAAGGCTAAACGATAAATAACAATCGAGGACCAGTTGCTTGAAAGACCACTAGCTAATATCAGGTTTTATCGCTAATAGCGGAAAAGAGGCTTACCTTTAAAAATGGCGTGATGTCATCTAATAGCGAATTACATTTAATTTCGTTTCGAGCAACTTGCCGCTAGTTTCTAGTGACGATTGTTCAATTAATGGTTCACAAAGAAATGTGACATACCATACTTATTCGAAACAGTTTTTTTACAACGTGTCATATCCCTTTGCGCCGTTCTGTAAAGGCGAAGATAACAACTAGAAGGTATAGCTTTAGAAAGGGGTTGTGACCTTGGGTCGTTAAAAGGGCAAGGCCAAATTAAAGAATAACTTTTGGTCTCCCACAATCTATATGATCAGTAAGTGGTTTTATTATGTGGTGTGAACAGTGGATATACGACAGTAGGATTTGCATTAACTGTATCCACACAAGTAGGCCTAAAGCTGCCACAACGCACAGAAAGTAAACAATAAACTTGTGTCGACTTATGTTTTCTTAGTATCGCATAACTGTTCACAATTTCTGAGAAAGGTCGCCCGAAGATTGCCAATTATAAAACAGAAAACAAAGTACTTACTTTAAATTAGCAAAGCTTTCGATATAATCAAGGAAATCATACGCCGAAACCATATAGCGTATGGGTGTAAGCATGTATGTGGTCAAGCTACATATTGTCGTGACGGGTTCTTTCAAGGTTCTGCAGCAAAACGCACGCCAAACCTTCTCCGATATTCTTTTGTTGTCAGCTTTGATACAATTATTATAAAACGCGTCGTAAATTCTTCGGTAAACAAGGCCAGTCCCGTGTTTTGTGAGTGTTTGTTTTCCGGGTAATAACGTTGTGGCAAAAATTACAAAAAAAGTCGGAAATGTGTTTGAGGCGAAGTTGATCAGCTGTCGAAAGCCTTGGATTTACTGGCTATTGGATTAGCGTGTGCCGGCTTAGCGGCCCCTGACCGTACATTTATTACGGAGATTTGCCGGGACATGGCCATTGAAGACCGATCGTGATGCCACACTACCAAGCTTCGTCCAGATCAAATCTTGACGAAGCATATCTCCCCCGTGCTATTAAAGATGTTCTTTATTCTTCAACACCCTGGCATACACGCGTTTTGTTACCGTCGAATTGCTGGGGACAAGTGACGGAAATGACTTAAAACTGCCGGTAAAATCTGGCAATCAATAACATACACGAGATGACGACCCTGTGTGCGACTCTCAAGCAACGGTGTTATGAGCGGAATCACAAACAAATGAGCGTATTCTAAGACCCAATATCGGCTCAACCTAACACCTTCTGAAAACAGACATATTTAAATTTGAAGATAGCTAAACTATGATTAATATGCCCAATCACGCAGATATACTCTAGTTAGGGGTTTGGGTTTCGCGTAAATCTCTTGGCAAAACATAACATTTTCTCTGTAACCCATCTTTGTTGGTATACACGATAAACCTATACTTTCTATTGGATATCATATAGGAAGGCCAGGTTTCGTTACAGTATACCAGTGTACAATACACTTCTAGACCATTTGACGCTCGTTGGTGTAAAAACAAACAAATACTTAAGGAGCTTGTCGATCATTCAGACCGAAGAAATATTATTGTAGAAGGCACGTGTGTAGCGAGAAATGGGTAAACACCTGCCGAGATTCTACACTTTGTGAATTAACTGGTTAAGCATATGATTAACCATTTTATAACTATCAAGTAGCCTCTAGATTTTCAACAAATCCGATCCAGGCTCGAGGATAAACAAGCGTCATCAGAATCCTTCGAGTTTAGTACAATAACTGCACTGATACACGAAACAGCTATCCACATTCCTATCCCAATCAAAATATACATAATTATGCGTCACTGTCATATTATATAGCAATATGTAAAAATCTATCTTATGAATGATCGTCGGTACAAGAAAATAGTTCCTGATCAAACACCTGTACTCTTACTTACACCGATCGCACCATTTACGGTTATTAAAATATCACTACACAAGATGAAGCCTCTATGAGCAAGCCTTTGCTTCGTCAAAGGTTTAATTAAATTATGTTTATTTTGTAAATCTAATAAATATAGTAACATATAACTGAGTATAATATATTAAAATAAATACCCTAAATAAAAGATAACCCTTCATTTGCCCCAGTATTTTGGTTTGTTAACTAACTAGCTTCTGTAAGGCAGATAAACTAAATCGGACTCGTACCTTTCTTCTGAATAAGACGAACATATAATTTCCATTACTGCATTTAAAACAAATACGTTATTGAGATCGCGTATTTCTCGCGCAGAATACTAACATGGATTTTTTCTTTCATAACATTTAAAAGAAATATGTAAATAAATTGATACACATTTAACGACATTGTTTGTCCTCAACTGTTTGGATCGAATACCAAAATCGTCCACTTAATTATTCTCTTTTCCCGTAGGTCGCAATCAAAATAAACGATCAGTTTGGAACAAGAGTTGGAGAACAATTGATTGATTTCGTGCTGATAAAGTTGTGGGAAATCAAGAAGAAACGGATGAGTGTTGACGGAGTCGTCTCCGGGGGAGAAGGAAGGTGGGGAATGGGAGCAAGGGTCAGACGTATCATACCACAAAGCTAGCCACATTACAAGCGCATTAAATGAAGTAAGAAAACAAGGCCATAAGACAGGCTGGCCACGAAAGGGACGGTTGTTCATTGTTGAGCAGGTACCGTCGTAACTGATCCCACCCAAGGGTCCGGAACACAATGAGATCAGCAAAGAGCTTCAAGGCGACAGTGAAGACGTACCGCGTTTCTCGCACGTAAAACAACCTCGAAATTTCACCATATAGCGATCACGAGAATTTATAACTTGATAACGGCTATTTTAGAGGTATTACTGGTGTAATCTGCACCGCAAAGATCGCGAACAAAGCAATAGGCTCCATTAACATCTTTCGTTTAGAAAAAACATCAGGCAAAAACACAATCGGAGATTTGGTAAACCAACTGGTCGCCAAGACTGAGCCGGCCTCAAGACGCCTGGGCAGCTGTCAGACAGAGTACTGTCATTGGATTGAAACTGAGACCCTTCTAAACAAACTGCGTGCCCTGATTTGTCTGAAGACCTAGTGGTCCCTTCCTGAAATTCAGCAGAAAGAAGGGATTACTACTGCCAAGTAAACATACATAACACCGTTGTTGTTGTATAGTTGAGACTACAGAGCAATGTGTCCTTACACGACCCTAGAACATAGTAATCCTGATATCTGCTAGTACCAGATATATGTCGGCCTATACACGGCGTTTAGAATTCTTAATTCTTGCTGTAACATTTACAAAAAACCAGGTGCTTTTTATGGTACCATACGAAAAAAATTACAAACAAAATAGTACACCTAAATAAATTTAGAATAAATTTAGTTCGCAATGGCTGCATGGAGAATAGGCTAATATACGGTGTTGTTGTTGTTGTTGTGATTTACATAATTATAACGACAATTAATATATGCTTTGAAATAATGACAATGTGTTTATCTCTCTTACGCCAAAATTTTCTGATTATTTTATGGTTATTTAAATTTAGCAGATCCATTTAAGAGTAAACTATACTTATTGCCTCCCAAAACCCCTAATAAATACATGTAAAAAAAATAAAATTTTAAAGGACATGTGTGGCTCGTACATTAACTAAACTCCCACCTGGTAGGGGCTTTAAGGACGCACTGCGAATCTGAAAGTCGAACAGAATGGGTCATTGTAAGATTGAAAAAACATGGTTAACTTGGTTGACTTAGGATCATGACTCCGGTTTACAAAGAATAAAGCTCTAATACAGGGAACAATGTAGACAATGGACTATTTTGCCGCAGAGCACGATATACATGAAAATCTATTACTTAGGTCTTACAAAAAGGTCGGATTACTTCGTTGAATACTGTTTACTTTACACCAATCGACAGCTAAAAAGTAGAGTTAAGAACTAGACCCGCCTCGTTGCATGGCGTCGACTGACTTGTACAGCCATTGTCCGTTTGACTTTCAGTTTGGATAGGTCAATTGTGGAGGTAAGCCCGTTTAACAAAAAATGAACTAATTGTAGGAACGTAAGATTGAAATACAATCACGTAACTTCGCTCTAGATATAAACATTAAATAAACAGCAGAAAAAAAGCCAGATGTCGTTAAACATGATTTTCCTTTAAAACACATGTATGAGAATTAAACAATCTTCGGCAATCAATGGACTTTTTTAAAATCCTGATTATGGCAAATGAAAGTTCCAAAATATTGAGCTTAAAATGAGATGGACATTTTTCAGAGTTGCCCTTGTTTGTTAAAATTCCATGCAATTCATCGGAAGCTTATTTGGATATAGTTCTTTAACCCCCAAAGTCCAAATACTTTTATTATACCATTTTAGCCGTTTCCATAATGGTAAAACCGAGCTATTATGACGAATATCTTTAGATGCGCTCTAATAATCAGAGAAAGTAAACTATAATAAAAGCCTTTTATCAAACAAAAAGTAGATAGAAAAACAAGAGTTATACGTATACTTAAAAACATATTTTACAGTGATAATCGATACAATTGCACCTTGTCGACAGTTTCGAAAAAAAAAAACATCTAACGTGGCAAATAGAACAGGAAGTATGAATATGACAAGTGGATCCAACCAGCTTAAACTAGAAAGCCTGTGGATTATATAATTATTATGACACGATAAAGTGTTATTACGTAACAAAGGCTTATTTTGTTGACTAGAGGCAAATTGAACAAATAACAGAAAACATATAATATTAACGATATTAACAAATATTATAGAATTGAAGCCGGTCTGTAGCGAAACGACAGAAGAGATAGAAAATGCCCTTTTACGGTAATAGGAATTACTTTATCGATACATATACTGAAATGTACCATACATACCTAGATCAATTTTCAGAACTATTACAGGTTACATGTAGACCTAAACTTTTGAAACTGTGGAAGTTTAAAAAAGGTCATTTAAATCATAAGATTCCTGTGTAAAGCTAAATATCCTACCTCCATTTATACTATGTAACCTTGTTCACATCCTTACGTTTGTGAGTTGAGTGTTATAAAGTACTATTCAGTTCCTACGCTGGTACTTTAACTTATTTAGGTTTCCTTCCTAGCCAACTCGGAGAAAAACGAATTGACACTGTAGAAATCACAAAACTACCATAACGTTATACTTCGTTATGTTAAGCCTCATCTATGGTAACACTGCGATGTATTACTTTCCCGGCTGAAAATCGAGACGCCTATCGTAAAGATACAGCGGACTTCGATACAAAATAATTAAATTTACATTAACTTGTGATGGACTGACATTTGAGTGGAGTGACAGTAAAGAATGGCATCATTTGTTATGATTTTACTGTTGCCAGGCTTTGCCCAGGCAAGCTGATCTTTCCTGGCACGACCAAGTACCTCGCTGATTGCGGCATCGTTGTCTCGCATCGACACAATTTGCTAATAAAAACGCATGTATGAAATTACAACTCGTAAAATCCATTTGGACACAGTGTACGGGTGTTATTAATGACCTATGAGAATTTCAGCCAATAAACTGTCTGATGATGGAGAGATAATACATTGTAAGCCCGACAAATAGATAGATGATCATCGGCGAGTATTATATACAATTAACCCAATGCCCCGAAGAAACCTCGAACGACAGTCAAAACAAAATGTTAAATTAAAACCTGCCCCTCAGCACTCCTGATCAAATATTGATACAGGCCGATATGAAATGATTGTGTGTTCAAAGCACACACCAAAAACGAGACAGCCATCGACTACTTTAGAAATAACACTGTTACGATGGCCAATGCTGGACTAAAACATGCATTCGTTGAATCAAGGGCGAGGTGAATTAAATGGACGATGGGTTAGCAATGTCATTGTAGAATTCCGTTGACAGGGACCCAACAATTTCAAACCAAAAAGCTCCTATTTCCAGATGGTGCACTGAATTTTACCAACGTAATACCTCAGTGAAGCACACTCTAGTGATACATTCATCAAGGGACACAAGTTGGATGATGGATGAGCAAGCGATGCTATTGTGACCCGGATCTCTAGCCATAGCTTTACTGAGTAGATCAAACTCGATGAGCTCACACCCTAAGAATCGCGTCTGAGATAAGGTGTGAGTGTGTTATTACGTTTCACAATGATATTAAGAAATATTTTCTTTTTTTTTCTCTTAATTAGAACCTATTTTTTTTGCATGTTGAGACATGTTTGAGAATTGAACCAACGAGCCTTAGATTCGTCGAATCGCCAGCACATCGTTTTTTCCAAAACAGAAGGTGAGTTAGCTGTTTTCCAGGAAACGGAGATTAAGTAAACTGTACCTCTCAGATTGGAAAGTGTCACAGCTAGAAGCCATACAATGCTTTTCTTTATGTTTAAAATTTTGCTGAGCGATCTTCATGTCCGGCATTTGCTGCTTGCTATTTGGCGACTTTCTCCAAAGATCGTATCGGTTTGGTTGATTGGGTGCAGATTCCCGTCACTCGGATGTTCTTAAAACTGAAAGGCAATGACGATCGATGTTCTTTTCTTTGCTAGTTGGGCTAGCTCGCCCTGGTGTGAGTAAAATGAAATTAAGGAAAGCTTAAAAGTCACAATGAAACAAGCAAACTGTAGCTCTATAGGGTATGAAAGTCAAGTCATGTGACCTGCGATATTTCCCGTGATTCACTCCACTTCCGGGTACATCCTACACTGTTGCTATTTCTACTATAGAAACGGAAAGATACAGCTGCACCCAAAACCTGCACAGAATTTCCGCTATGAAATATCGAAACTCAAAACATAGTGCCTCAGTTTGATAGAGTAACCCGGAAGTCAACGAGAAGAAGCGTACGAGATTTTCATACCAGTGAAAGCGATTCGGGGTAAACCGATGGGTTGAAAGGTCAGCTGGACAGAAATATATCATCGGTTCATGGTTTGGGTAAAATTATTGAAAATTGGTTTACAAAAGGTCTGCGCCATATCGCATTGGAAGCTACATGTATATAACACTGCAGTGATCAATCTTGGTATACATAGAGCTTGTGTCATCTTTATAGGGCTCAGTTATGGAGCATTGGTTTAAAGAAAGATTTACTTTGTTGAGTTAATAGCTGCATATCTCTATAGGGTGAAATTATTCAACACTACTTTACTAAGAGCCGTGTCATGTTGAGCTGAAAGCTGTTTTAGACCAAATTGTTGATGCGTTGTCTACCAACAGTTTGTGCTGTCTTGGGCTGGAAGAGGTATTGGATTAGATTAGTAAGTCAAATCTATCAGCGATCTCTACATTTGGAAAACAAACCACCCAGTTGAACTGGATTTACAGTTAATTTGCATTTATTCGAAAATTGCGAGAAGAAAGTCAAGGGTTTGATAAATAAATAAGCAAAACTGTTACATGGAATGATGCAACTGTCCAAATTATCCGATTCAGCCTTCAGGAAAGATCATCTGTTTACGTGTGCATGGTGCTTCGCTTGACACCGGTTGAGAACGTGCAAACGAGGATTTCGCCATATGCTTAATAACCCTGATGTGTATTCAACAATTACACCGTTTATGGTAACAAATCAAAGACAAAACACTGGTTGTAGTGGAGATTCAAAGATACAACATTTATCAGGACTCGAAGAAAAGCGTTTGGTGTAATGCATTTTGTGAATTTTCTGTACATCATCTGGGAACCAAAGGTCTTTCAGATGAAATTATTAAGTCTTGCTCTACTGCCAAAGTCGATAGCTGGAATTGAGGGTCAAAATGGCATCACTGGCTCGTCCATCACCTAGCTCGATTTACAGGCTGGGTATCTCAATAAAGCTTTGAACAAAAATCGTAACCAGGCTACAGCCAAAAGGCAAATCATGGCCCAGCTGTGTCGTTTTCGTTGTTTGCTAGGACAAACAGTCTGCGCTATTGGTGTACAGTATGAAATAGTGGTCTACAGCATGCGGTCCAGGAGCAGGTTTCAAACTAACAGTTTGTTTTGTACGGTCATTTAAAGTTTATCTGAGTCATTATGTTAATTGCATCTAATGCTTAGCAGTGATCATCTATATAGTTGTCTGTCGTGAAACTTGTTTTTTTATCTCGCTTTCATTCCGATACTGACAAGTTGTAAAATTCTTATACTCTCTCTGATCAATTGAGTTATGCTTGGATAGGCCTATATGTACGTGTGTATTTATCAACAAAGAGTATGCTTATCAAGTTGGGTGTCACTGTCATGAGTAACGGCATCGATGTTTGTCCATGGTAAATCATTTGGTCTTGGCAACTCAGGCCTTAGTAATGTCCTAGCAAATGATGCAATTATTGTCATATTCTTTATCGTCAATTAAAAAATGGAACACCTGATTTTTGGGGGTCTGTTGTGCTCATCTGTGATATTGAATAAAGATAATTTTGTTAAATTATAACAAACAATAATGTTTCAATTAATAGATATCACTCCAATTAAGATCTTCCCGCAATGGGCACTAGTGTCTACAGTTTTAGTTGTGGCGTAGTATGGGGATTGTGCAATGACGTCGTCTCAATACGCCTACGTTATAACGTTTGTGACGAATCAAATGCGTTATATTTCTTCGCTGCATTAAATCGATTTTTATCGATTTACTAAAAATAAAAACGCCAACATTTCAACCGTTGAAAATCTGTTTTTAAAACATATTCTGTCACCCGAAATAAGATTTTGTTAAATGTTGATTAAATGTTAATTGTTAATTGTAGACATTATATATATATTTTCATTGAAAAAATCGGCGAACTTATGAAGAAATTGGGATTCAAACATGTAACATTTATTAGCACATACAGCTCAGCGATAGCGAGTGACGTCAT
>JAVFBX010192880.1:0-13243 GCA_034783855.1 Mopalia kennerleyi
AATGTCTTCAAAACTAACACCATTCCTGCTCTGGTGGGAAGAATGCCTTTATGAAATGTTACTGTAGAGAATGTCTTCAAAACTAACACCATTCCTGCTCTGGTGGGAAGAATGCCTTTATGAAATGTTACTGTAGAGAATGTCTTGACAGCCATTACACACTTTCTCCACTGAGGCTTGCACTTGGACACTGCTCCAACAAAGTATCTCAATGAATACATGTATATAAGCATTAACTGGACTGTGGTGAATGTCTTAGCCTTTGTGTCTAAGCTTTCAGGGAAACTACATATAATTCTTGCTAGTCCTCTGTGTTATTTATCCATACCCAAATAAGGCAAAACTTTGATCAATGTTCTGGTGACAAAAGTATGTTACACTCTCTAAACCTATTCTGATGTTTAATTGCCGTTAATTACGCTTTGTTTCAAGATGCTATTGAAGTGACTTCCCCATCGTACCACGAATCAACCGGTACAACTGTCCGTCTTTTTGATTTTTCAAACATTCATCCAAACATTGAGTCGTCACCGAAGGCAAAGCGGGGGTTTTTAAGCTGGAGAGGGTGTAGGGAGTGTGGGAGGAGTGATTCGTCTTCAGAGGAGGTAAGCTTTCATTAGTTTGGGGGGGGGAGTGATTCATCATCAGATGAGGTAAGCTGTCATTTGTTTGTGGGGGAAGGTGGTGCGGGCGGGGTGGAGTGTGGGGGGAGTGATTCATCATCAGAGGAGGTAAGCTGTCATTTGTTGGTGGGGGAGGGTGGTGCGGGCGGGGTGGAGTTTGGGAGGAGTGATTCATCATCGGAGGGGGTAAGCTTTCATTTGTTGAGGGGGGGGGGGGGTCAGGGTGTGGGGCTGGTTCATATTCAGAGGAGGTATGCTATCATTTGTTGGGGGGGCGGTCTGGGTGGGGTGGGGGTGGAGTGATTCATTATCAGAGGAGGTAAGCTATCGTTTGTTAGGGGGAGGGATGATTTTGAAAAGCTAGTATTCATTTCGGTGTGCATTTTGATGGCCTATTGGTGTACTTAACATACATTATGTTTACAAACTACTCCCGATCACACCGGGTAGGCAGGTCTGAGTTTTACAAGATTCACAAATTCACCTACATGTATTAATTTCAAACTTTTCTTTTTTCATTAATACCATATTTTGAAAATAAGTTTTTTCTTCAAAGTTAAACAGTTTCAGAACATTTCTATCACATTTAGGATTGTTTTTCAAATTGCACAAACAAATATGATGATAGGCCACATGGCCTTAACTCTCTGAAGGAATTTTTTTTTTTTTTGGGAAGAGGATGATTTGACTGAGATTATGTTCATATTTCTTCAAAATTAGCCTTTAGGGGTGATCTACTCAGCTAGCTGTAAATAATATAGTATTGTAATCCACTTATTGTTAATCTTATGGAAAAACCCCAAATGTATAGTCTTTAGCAGTGTAATTTGGTTAGAAAAAATGTAAGAATAAAATGAAAATGTTCATGATATTTATTCACAGGATCGAGTTCGTCTGTCGACCCTCAGGTATATGAGTGAGTCACAAGATGTGGCTCCGGCGGTCACGGGGGTGTTTTTTGCGAGGTTTCCTCCCGGTTTTCCACCATACTAGGGCAGGGAACTGTTAGAAGTGGATAGTCCTTCGTCATATAAGTGAAATACCCTTGAGTATGACGTTAAACCCCAATCACACAAACAAGCAAATCATAATATTTAATTGTGTTTGCTTGCAGGGTAGTGAGTGTGGAATTGGTCTGGAACCGCTTAATACTGGTACAAATCAAAAGCTAACAACTGGAGCAAATAACATTGGAGAGTCCAGACCGACAGGTGTACCCAGCGAAAATGTCTGCTGTTAAAATTAAACACCACGGAGGCAGACAGAAACTTTTCCAGTTAATTGACCAAGAGATTGGCCTTGACATTACCAGTGAGAGCCGTTCACTTCATTCAGTCCACCACTGTTTGTATATACCTACACACGGTCTAACATAAGACCACCAAATTAACATACGGGTGCATTTTTTTGTCCTTCACTTAAAAACAACACTGTAAATGCTGCACTAGTCATATTTATACAATTTACTGGATGAGAAATTTGGAGGAATTTGTAATTGGAAATGATGGAGATCTTAATACTGATGATAATTTTGCTTGAACGAGTAGCAGCAAGATTACCAAAAGAAGTCTGAATTTACCCAAACATTTTCCTAAGCTGTGACGGAGGTATGCAAAATGATATAAACAGTTGGCTTCAAATTTGTGAAATTTAACTTTGAATTCATCTAAATTCTTGGAAACCTCTGTACCAGGGGTTACTTTCCTATCATTTTAAAAATAATCATCGTTTCTGCCAAGGAATAGTGTTGATGTGGATATAGTTAACGAACTCATCAAGAAGATCCAGAAGATAGCTGGAATGCGATCCGTTTGTTGGATTCTTTTGATAGAATTCAAGAAGTACAGAACTGCCAAGCTCTAGCTTTCCTTAGCTCCGGACCATGTCGGGACAGTTTCCTGGGGTTTTGCGGGAACAAGACCTATGTCTCATGGAAGCCACTGCGATGCTCCACCAAAGTTTAGATTTCCTTGTAATATTATAAATCACATCTTCTCAGAAAGACCCTAGAAACGTCTTGTCGTTTTCACGCGGAGATGAGGTCCTAATTGTGGAGATATAATCTAGGAGATAAGGAAAGTTAGACCCTGGTAGTTGGGTACCTTGTGATAAAGAGTGTTTGTGATGATAAACATTGTGTTTGGATGTAAAGTTGAGTTGAAGAGCAAAGGAGTGACACATCAGAGCTATTGGTTCCGTGGTATGGATATAAATAAAACAGAATGGTTTGAAATCAGCAGGATTCAAAACTGTTGGAGGATCTGTGAACAGTCTTTATATCTTTGCTCATCTTTGTTGGTGGCCTTACCCAAAACCTCGACATTGCTGCGTTCCATGTTCCTATTTGTCTGTTCATCTCACCATTCTAGTCTTGTAAATAACTATAACAGATTATCAAATTATCAACCATTACTCCTTCGACCAGATTGTTAAACTTATTTCAACTATTTTACATGGTATCTTCCCGATTTAGAATCACTAAGGCTGTGTTGTCTGTATTAGGAATGTTAACTATAATATGTAAATTGAAGGCTCTCGGATATAGAGCTGTCGAGGACTACTATGTACTTTTTCTATCACATATCTTTTATATTCAAAGATTATAATAAAACTGTAAGTAATGCCATTCGGTTGTAAGTGTATGTGAATAGGTCAACAGATTTTATCTAGCTGAAATTTTCTCTTTAACTTCTCTCTTTTCATTATAGGTCGAATTTACTGAGATTGTAACCTTACTATTGTGATTCATCAAACTGCTTCTTTGGTTATCAGAACAGAATTCTTTATGAAAGGCATTTGTGATATGTATTGTAATTTTATTATACCGTTGGATGCAATGACAGTATGCAGTTGCTTTCATGTTAATGAAGTAAATAGAATACAAGTGAAATCCTCTAGTCTCGACGTAGGTATGAAAATGAATATTTTAGATATTCAAATGTAACATTGTTAAAACACTTGTTAAAAAGAAAGCTAACGTGGTCATCATTATGTTATATTTATTGCCTGTACAAATTAACGCTACCAGTGTTATTCGGTTTGAATTCCGCCATTGTTTGGATCCAGTTTCAGGTAGGAATTGTTCGTGCATGTTACCATATCGTTAACGTTTTCCGTTTGATGTGATTGTCAATGAATGGTGTTTAATTACAGGATGTGTAAAGATAAAGAGCGGATTTTCTTGAGGATTGAACTATGCAAGGACAGCACCCGTAGATCAACATCATATGTATATCAAACTCGATGAATTTAAATCATATTATGCAATAGCTTTCATGAAAAATGTGAAATCATTCACACACAAGACCGTTACCTGTTATTGTCACAGAAAGTGTTGTATTGACCACTTAAAGCCATTAAAAGTTTCTGGCCAATGCTATAGTGTTTTTGATCACCTTGTTTGAAATAGGGTTCGATAGATTATTATTTGTTTTTCTTAGTTGAGAAATGCAAGGTATACACACACACTCCGAAGAGAATATCTCTATCAAGAGGACGATGGAATAAACTGTCTCACGTGATGCTCTTGGCAATCCTGTCATAATCTGGGCAGAAAACTGGTAGTAGTTCAACTAAAATATCCACTTCGTTGCTTTCCTGGGTGGGGGCGGGGGGGTCCTTTGTATAAGAAACACAGTCCATCAATATATGGATCAACTTCATGTTACACAAACTTAAAACATTGAAACTTGCTAAAAGAAGGTGAAAAGGTGTTGTAAACGAGCCCGGCTTACGTTTGCAACGGTTCTCCTTACAGCAGGAACCACTAGCTCTGGTCAGCAGATGCCGGATATGCCGTAACAACCTGACCTTTGAGCACGCGTAGTTTTCCACTGTAAAGTTCCTAATCACACCGAATCCTGTCCATGCAGCCTTGATATCTGGCTGGACGAGTCCACTCTGGGACAGGGTCCTCAGATCGGTATATGTGCCCATTCACTACAAAAGAGAACATAAAATAGGAAGAACACACATTGGTGTAACTCTAATCACACCTGGAATAGTTTCAAAACATCTATAGATCTATAGAATCTCTTTGATACTTCATGCAGTATGGTCACACACAAAGTCAACTGATAACCTACATATTTTGAATGTCTGTGATACAAGAATCACTTCTTAGCCACAGAAAAACAATTGTACTAGCTTCGTTGAAGTAATGAACAGACGAATCCATTGTGCGAAATATTAGATTTTGACGTTTTGGATATTAAGGTATGAAATTATCCTTTTTGTTAAAAGAATTCACGTATAGTTAAAAAAGATTTCGTGTAATAAAGCAGATTTCCTCTATTGTAACTGATGCTTCTTCAGCTCAACTTTTAGTCTGCCATAAAACAGCTTTGTCCATCTATCTGATAAACTAATTTACTCCGCAATTGTTCACACTTAAATTGAATCAAAAGCCGACAACCATATGTTTTGCTAACAATGTTTAGATTAAGCGATACATGCAGTTGATGCAAATCCCCCCTCGGCCCCCTATTGAATGCAATCTGAATGGTTTAAATTAGAATTCTCCCGATAAAGAGCGAGAAAAATCGAAATGTAAAAATCCTGTTTTCGTTACTTTTGTTTGAGACTTGTTCTGGTTATATCAACTTGTAGTAATATAACCAATGCTTAATGATAATGATCATCTCACATTGTTTTGCATTTGTCTACACCGTCGCCATATTTGTCTACACCGTCGCCATATGAGTGAAATATCCTTAAGTACGATGTTGGACACCAGGCGGAGAGGGTCACCAGTGTAAAAAAAGATCCGGAGTCTGATATCAGCGGTGATAACATTCATAAAATATTGAAAATGTGTATGTAGCGGTGAGATTTTGACTTGAATCGCCTGTTATAAACTCTGCGACTTGACGCTCTCTGGAACACTGCTGGTTTGGTGGATTTGCAGAATTTCTCTCCCACTGGATTCGTTTCTGTCATTGGCTAGCGGAATACACTGTTTTTCTAACGATTAACCTGGCGCATCATTGAGTCTTACAGTTTGTCCAATATGTTGTCAGTTTATAGTTCATTGGGCACTGTTTGTTCTTGGGTTTATTGGAAGATATAGACAAATTTCAGATCTTTAATAGCAGCGAAAAAGAAGTTCACTGTCCTCTTGAATGAGACGTTGTTGGACACAAATTAGCACCCCTTTCTCTTCCCTATTTGTATTTTAGGGACAGGATGCCTGCACATACCAGTCATTGCCAAGTTGCCATTAAACTGCCCGTAAAAGTTATAGCATGGACGTCAACATTAAAACACTAAGAAATGGAATAAAAAGTTTTGATATTAAAAAGTTCAATACGGCATCTTGTCTGCCCTGCTTAGCCGTCTTGCTGGGTGTAATAACATTACGTTTTGAGTTAAGTGGCCTAAAACACCCGAGACCAGTATAAGGTCCCAGATAACACTAATCAATCAATCAATCAATCAACCAACCAATGCATTTATCTCCCTGGTGTCTCTAGCACATAGTTAGTACCAATTGGTGATCATTCTAATATTCTGAAACGTGCTGTCCTTACGGTTCCGACAAAACGTACTGGTACTTTGGCACATCTTATAGAAGTAACTGATCGCAAAAATAGTTTTAATGGTTTTCCGTTTCGTAGATCTCAGAGTAATTCAAAACTATCAGTTCAGATACTATTCCATTTGTCACTTCAGTATTATATGACTCATTTCCAGGAAACCCTCGCCAAAATATTCTCGTTTGTTTCAAAGGCGTGTTAATGGTATTTTGCGTCAAATTTTGTTCAGGTGAAAATGTGTTGTGTTTTTACATTATTAATCAGGAGTCTTTCAGTCCAAATTTGATGTACAAAAATGTTCTGTTTTGTGATAATATGTTAACTGTGGGTAAAGTGAGTGCAGATTAAACTTTGTGTATACAGATTAAAGACACAGTTAAATATTGTATTAACATAGAGCGATTTTAATTTATGTTTTATTTTTCTTGTTATGCTGTAATTGTTATATCTTTCAGATTATGCAGGTTCCGTATTCTAATTTCCTACTGTGATACCTTAATGTGCAAGTTAAACGCCTGGCTAATGGGTCTCTGTGGAACGCGGGATTTTAGCCAACATTGTGATTTCATTAATGCGGCAATGTTTTAAAATCAAAACTACATAAGTTTCAAGAGACAATCTTTTTCTGAAGGAACAGTGCTTTTTGTCACTCAAAGCCTTTTTGTTGCAACATATGCAGGAATGTATCTAGTGTCTGTTCAATGCATTGCCGAAGGGTCCATATACTGTATAGTATATAATCATTATACTATGTACAGATATGGCTTCACCCATTTTTGAAAGTCTTGCCCGAGGACTTGCGAAGTTTTTTGTCTGTGGCTTATTATAGTAAGAGCACAAAATGTAACATGTTTTTGTCAATTTTGTGGCTTTTTCTTGTGGTATTTTTTGACAAGACATGCCGCGGGCTTTGTTAAACACTATATCGTATTATCTAGTTCTCGTATGGGCAAATTTGTACTGCTAATGCGTTATTCCAAAGCACAATTTCAATGTATATATGATATTGACACCCTGGGACTAGCTGAATGAACCAGTGTGATGGGGCCTTGGTATTAAAGTAGATTGAAAGATTTGTTGATTTGTTTGGGGTATGTTATATGTGTAATTGTAAACTGGTTTGGCGGATTGCTCCGTACGGACGAGCGAGTTACTCACTGGAAAAGTGGGTCTATATTACGTCACTGTGATGTCAATGATAAGTGGATGGGGGGATTTAATGCAACATGCATCCCAATTCACTTACCGATGTACATATTTCCTTCACTGTCTTCTTAACGTCTTAAGATTGTCCATGACATTTGTTTCACGATTCATTTCTGTACATTCCTCATCCACATTACCTAAATCATCTATATTCACTGTTGATCTAATCATGATAAACAGTGCTATTGCATTAACTTGGCTATATTTATCAATTTTATCTGTCTTCACTGTGTAGAGTTCTTACTTGTCTAAAGTTACTGCCCCTGAAGGACATCATCAATCTTGCTCATGGTCTATATACTATAGTGACTGGCCACACCCGACCTCAATTTGTCTTGCGTTAATACCCTACAAATACTCTTCTTGTACCTGAAACGCTATGATTTATTCAAGTTTGTCCAAAACAGCATTTCTCTTCTTGTGGTTGAAACAATCAAATTTGTAATAGTATCTTAAGCAGTAAAAGCCTGGGTCTGTTCCACAAAGCGATCTGAGTTCAAGTTCAACCTTATTGCCATGGCGACCAGCACTTAGGTATTGTGTCGTCATGGCAATTAAGACGAACTTGGGCCCAGATCGCTTTGTGCAGTAATACCCTACTTCCGGCTTCAAAAAGCGATCTTAGCCTAAGTTCATCTTAAATATCATGGCAACCAGTAGTGAATGTATTGTGTCGTCATGTTAATTAAGGTCAACTTAGGCTAAGATCTCTTTGTGGAACTATACCCTGGACTCGAAAAGAGCGGATAAGTTTTTGTCACCGCCATAATCACCACTGAAAGTTCTTAGACATGACGTTATCTAGCAAGCACCTGTTTGTAATGCTACTCCAGATGAGCCCGTTCATTGTGTACGTTATCTGTATGATGATCTCTCAATTAAGATGGGGGTAACTTTGGATTAACATTGTAAACAGGTCTTCTCTTTTACTTTGTGATATAGCATGTATTTTTTACAGTATTTAGTCGTCATGGAAACTTTGTTAAAAAATATTAGAAATTCTTATCTTATTATCAAACTAATGCTATTTTTATCAGGAATTTCTTGCACTTTCTATATCTTACTCAATTAATGAATAATGTCCACTGGCGATACGAATATTTCAGACTATTAATTTTCATCTGTTTTCTTTAGATACCTGTATAGTGTATTTAAGACGATCAATTTCTCTTCGCTTGTGAGATTATACCGAGATGTTACTATGTTATAGAGGTTACAGAACTCTTATGCATGTGCTTAAGTAGCTGTAACTGTTGACTGTTGGGTAGCGGGGTATGTACTGATTATCTCCCAAGATTAAAACTGCTCGCTATCTCCTGTTACTAGAATTGTTAATTGATTCAGAAGACACTAATAAATTGCAAAACACGTTGATTCTACACTTTGTCTTTCTGTTGTCACTCTTTGGTTGCCGGTCTGTGTTTCTCAGCTGAGGGTATGTCACGTGTCTGTAGTCGGGCAGATAATCGTCAACTGAGGCAGCGCAAATAACCGAGTGATCGAAGTCTTAAACTGCGGGCATTTACTTCTGGCACACTGTGAAATGGCGACCTTTTCACGAATTGTATTTGTAGTATTGTTTTATGTGTCTTGCATACAAATGTAATGATAAACTAATTTTCACTCATGCTTTGTTTGCTCTTGGGGTCTGTTCGTTTGTCCCTGTTCGCCGACGACGGGAGGTATTTATAACATAGAGAAATGATGAAATAATTCTTCTTCTGTTTAGAAAGCGAATACAAACCGTATTTTCGTGATTTTGAGTTTACACTTCTTAAGTTTGAACAGAGTTTAGTTCAGAATTTTTTTCAGTTGAGACACTTCCGCGAATCGAACTCACGACCCTTTGAGGCAGGCACCAAAATCTTGAGCAGTTTGTTTACCTAGACCACTCTATAATCGAATCTTTAAAGCAAGCATCAGTCAAACTTTTTAACGAATGACAATGAAAGCAAACAATTGGAACAAAAAGTCAGCTGCTATTTACACAAAAAAAATCTAATAATGTTTATTAATTAGAATTAATTTATATATCTCTTTCGATTATCAGGCTTTTGTGTTTTTTACAACTGAACTATAGATTCCATAGAAACACAACATGTATAACATATCAGCTGGAAATCGTGGCACACGTTTCTATTTTGGGGACAACCTTTATTACATTTGTAAATCTGAAAAGAAAATTAAGTCTTATTAAGCCTATGCAGAAATGAAAAGTTTTGTCAAAGTCTAGTAATTGTCTTGGTGATGACACGTTTCGGATGTCTTGGTGATGACACGTTTCGGATGTCCTGTTGACGACACGTTTCGGATGTCCTGGTGATCACACGTTTCTGGTGTCTTGGTGATGGCACGTGACGGATGTCTTGGTCATGACCCGTTTCAGATATCTTGGTGATGACACGCTTCGGATGTCTTGGTCATGACACGTTTCGGATGCCTTGGTCATAGCACGTTTCGAATAGATTATATCTCAAGACTCAATATACTACAGTGACAGCTTATCCGTCTGACGATTATCTGACTTTTCAATCACTGCCGAGAACTGAAAACCAGCTCAGAACTGCCATAGTACACATATTGCTACTGGACAGACAGCAACTAAATACATACTCTATGATCGATTACATTGTCGCAAAGCGTGCCTTGTCTACAACCGGGAATTAAAGATTTCCACTTAGGCATACAATCATCTTGTCAACAACCAATCAAATACTACTACGTCATTTGACATCGTTCAGCATTAAGGAATAAATCATATAGCTCTTTAAACGGCATTGACTATAATTAGTTAGGCCAAACACTCATCCGTCATTGAGGGGTCTTGGGTTGAAGGGTTTAGGGCTCTCCCCATGGAACGACCTATACAAGGCGTGACCAGAGTAGTATACCCCGATAGCGCCAAAGATCACACCCAATATGATAATGATAACGTCCTGTACCTTTGTGTGCCACTTCAGACTGGGCCATTTTAGTTTCATATGGAAATAACACGGCCAGACGAATGAGAGCATAGTTCCTGTAAAACTTCCAATCAGCCCCATTAATAGAGCGAATTTCGGTATAAATATGGCCAGTAACATGTTAAATATGACGAGCCCCATTCTGAGACCGAGTCCCCAGGGCTTGAGACTATCGTCGCCATCAAAACATGACGGTAATGGCGTCTCCGGCTTCCCCATAAAAAATGTTGTTTGGAGAAGTTCAACAGCAGCAAAGAATGGCAGAGGATAAGAAAGCATGGCTTTGGCTATAAGAATGACATTGACGATAATACGTAGGGACTCCGTTGGTAGATTATTAGTAATAACTTCCTTTGTAGCGAATCCCCAGGTTAAAAAGCCAATGTAGGAGAAGATGGCTTTAAAGAGAGCCGCCGCAATATGAGTCCAGTGCATCATGCACTTAAACTTACTTCTGTCTATCATGTTCCCTTCCAGAGTGGGCAGGAAGATTTGAGAGGTGTAGCTGAAGACAACAATCCCCATAGAGATCGGGAAGGTCCAAATGTCTATCTTAACCTGCACTTCGGTCCACTTGAACTCCGAAGCTTTTGTGAAACAGTAGATCAATATGATGGCATTGATTATCATGTGAGCCACGGTACACCAAAAACTTAGCCACGACACTCTTCTCAAAGACTTGAGGAAAGCGCAGGCGAGGAGAGGCGCTGTACAAATCATTATCCAGGAGGTCAGGTCTACCGGTGTATTTGGGAAACTTCCCACTATCAGATCACCACAGAGAAGCACGTAAAGAATGCACGTCATTAAGAGTTCGATGAGCTGAGCGCAGTTGACAATACGTCCCCCGAATCGCTGGCCCCACACCTCCTCAGCAATCGCCACATAACTATTCCTGACCCGTACCAGACTTCCACTCGAGTCCTCTTCATACAAGCAGTCGATGAGAATTTTACCAGTGTGGCAGCAGATGTACGCCACCAGCACCATTGCCACGATAGCCCAATATCCACCTTGTATTACAGCGTAGGGAAAACTGACAATGAACATCCCCTGAAAATATATATGAAATGGGAACATTTTTATTGATTTCAAACGTTTTCACTTAAAGATTCAAAGTAATACTTGAAACCTGTTGTACCAGGCGTCACTTCATATACTATGTACCTTCTGTTTAAATTCATATGACAAAAATTCAATAAATTTGAAACGAGAAGTACGCAAGCAATATGAGATGTATCAAAAAGATGCCGGTGTGTTGTCGATATCGAATCGATATCTTTGAAAAAATATAATCTAAGCTAAAGGAAATCGCTTTTTACAGAAGTTAATAAATATCTCCTAAAAAACCCCCAATGTTTCTTATATTTGATGTTCACCAAATATGCATATAAGTATTCAAACGAAAGTTGCATTCATTGCTTTGAATGCAACGGTTTGTTTGTTTCTGTTTTTGCCTAAAGTATCGTTTTTAACGCGACCATTATAGTAGAGCGAAAGTCGCAAATTGCCTGTAGGTCTATATCTCTACAAAATGGCGTTGACAGTGAGTGTTTTATCTATGTATTTAGTGTTCTTCACGCTAGGTAATAACATATTTCCTGATGACTGAAGAGTTTACTTATCATAGTAGCTAAGTCCTAAGCAAACACTTTGACAGCAAGAACAAACGTTTTATCTTCTGACAAGTCCTAAATAATTCTCAAATGATATGTTTGAAGAGATTACTGAGTGCCATTACCCGATGGCTGATAATCCAATCCAAAGTGTTACCATGATAGGCAGATTCCTTACAATTGCCTCTAATTGGTCTGACTGTCAGTAAAATGGCGAAAAAGACAACCAATAAAGCTACGACCATTTTTCAATCAATACATTTTTGCAGCCGGGAATGCCATTAAACAGTTTTGTGGGTTTGAAATGGGTGATGGAAAAAACGTAAAACATATATCATGAATGAATAGTTTAACATACTAGAATTCGCTTGATAGTCAATGCGAGTTAAGGTTTTTATATTTCGCTTTTAATAACGATACGGAAGAAGACGGAGATGCTTAATTATAGAATTGTAGAAACTAAACATGCATTGTTTATCTGTTCTTACAGTTGAGGCTTCTATTATGTGTTTTATTGATTGGGTGATTTTGATAATCTAGTTCTAGTAGATAAATTGATTGATTTTTAAATATGGTATTCAGACAACAATATTCCTTGCCTCCACCAACTTTTAAGGGGAAGAAATAACATTTTTATTGCCTACGGCGACAAGAATCGATGTTAATAAACGTTTGAACAGCATAGCCAAGTACGCAGTCGAAGTGCCACAGCAATATCGGTGTAGGCGTATAATAAGGCCTCAACACAATTTCTATACAATTTAAAACATGCAACGGAATTTATAAACCTTAAATTTACCGACTATGGACTTCAAATTGGAGATAATATTCTTAGATACTTCGTATATCTGTGTCTATTTGCCAACTCAACAGACTTCATTGAATCGATCTTGATAATTGCGAAAGAAAATATCGTTCGCAGAAATGACCCTTTTTTTTACGTTTCACACTGTCACTCTCCAACCCACAAATGTCAACAATTATTAACTTTCGTATGAGATTGCCTATATGTCACTTATACGATCCCAGCGTTACGTTTACGCACATAGGACAAGTCCGAGTGGCCACCGGATTGATTTGGGGGCATAAATAAGATCTTGATCTTTAGATCCAAAGCTTATCGTTTACATCTAGAACTCTACAAAGATCCCTAAAAAATTTAGTAACGAGACTATCTCTTTTTGTAACGCTAAAGTTAGAGTCCAAACCGGACTGTATTGTTGGCTCTGAATATTCCGAAAAGATAATCTGGAATTAAAGTTAATCTTGCATCTGTTTCGCGAACCGTTTTGGAGAAAAAA
>JAVFBX010192891.1:0-13243 GCA_034783855.1 Mopalia kennerleyi
ATGGTATCCTATAGGATTTTTCTATGGTATCCTATAGGATTTTTCTATGGTATCCTTTAGGATTTTATAATTATCCTAGAGAATTCTTTAGGGTTTCCAAAATCTTATAGAATCCTATGAAATTTTTCTGTAAGGGATATGTCATACTTACCGTTATTTTGCTCATATGACGGTGTACCAATCTGACGAGTGAAAGAAACCACCCTGAACACCACTGGCAAAAAATAATGACTATGTTTGTTTGATTGGAGTTTTATGCCTCACTTAAGGTTCTTTCACTCATATGACAAGGTGCAAGCCTGACGAGTGATGGAAACCACCCTCAAAAAACAAAAGCAAGTTAGGGCATTCACAAGATGGACTAATACAGAGACACCACCCCTTAGCTCTGAGAGCACCAGGGTAACTGGAAGCATTGTCGTTGATAACACACCTAATTCAAGAGCTTGTGAAGACAGCTGGACGAACTTCTGAAGACATATCTTGATTTCTTCTCGTAATCGGCGCTGTGTGTTCACGTCCATCTCAACGAGAAGTCGTTCAGCGTCTTCATTCAGTATCCTCCAGATGGCATCTTTTCTGGCATTATCCAACGCCATGAACTGAAAATAAATTAAAGAAAAGAATTAGTAAATACAGATTATACGATAATATTTGAATAAATCAAATACTTACAAAAAAACAGAACTACTTAAATTTGAAGGTCCACCGAAAACTTTTCTTATTTGGACTTTCTATATTTTTTTTACCTAGGTGAGGAAACGACTTTTTTAACATAGGGCAATGGTTACAGAACACTTCGCAGATTTTCGCAGGTCATTATTTTACCTCAGGAAACTCATGAATGGTATTATTTCAGACCATGATGTCTTGTAAACACCTAAATGTAATGCCATGCTGAAGTAGAATCAGGATTATCATGTTTTATTACTCAGAAATACAAGTAAATCAACACCATTGTCAAACTTCTTTTTTTATATGCATATTATGACCTTTATATATTTATTATAATTAACAGTTAACATGGTCTGAAAAATAACTTATTAATAATGTATATAAAGTTGTGCTAATGCCAAAAACTTAACTTAGTAGCTGTAAACGAATTATTCTCCAAAAAGATGTTATTTTTGACTTACTTGGTGAATGTTCATGTCTTTAACAAGTTTAAGAGTGGCGGTGATCATCTCTAATCTGAGGGCTTTCTGCCGGGTCTCCCATAATGTCATCACCTGACTCAGCTGACGTCTTAATCTGTGAAACAATATAATCATCACAATTATTTATAATCTTACTATTTCTCACCCTCTGGTTAAGGGCAGTTTGTTTTGGGAGCAGCAATGCTGTCTTGACTTAGCACTGAAGAAAGATTAACTTTACAACAGAATCAAAACACCTCACATTGTGTGTTTTGTGCTAGTGTCAATTATTGTTTAAATACAACATCGTCATATAAATGAAATATCCTTAAGCACTGCGTAAAACACTAATCAATTAATCAATCAATATTACTATTAATCAGATCATTCCTAGAAAGAAGCAGATCATTCAAGGAACATTTAAATGTGCCAGAAAAAGAACTGGTCTACAACTGGTCATACTCTCTTAACATAAACACTTTTCATTATATTTGATAGATTGATTAATTTTGAATTTGAAGATAACTGCCCTTGTTGTCACTGGCAGCAATACAGATAGAAGATGACACTCGGGTACAAAACAAAGGCAACCACAACAGAGCAGCAATATTGTTACACAGCTGCATTTGTGAATCACATAACTGAGCATAAGGTTTTAATTTGTCACGAAAAAGAACTTACCTTTCGGCTGCATCGACAGCTTCTTTATCAGGTGGTGGAATGACGAAGATCACAGACGGTATAAGGCCTTCCTGGCCAGATGGTGTTCTCACCTGTAATTCAAACAGTCAGGTGTTTACTGTTGTCTCGTAAATAATGATGCCAACTTTTTGACAAAGATGACTTGAAATGAATACCAAGCTGAACTTTTTTTTTTCATTTTGCTGAATTTATAACAGAAAATATGTAGGTGTTTTTAAAACTGTGCCTCAAATCTTTTCATACCAAAAAGCTATAACATAAACAATGCAGACAATAACTCTAGTTCTACTTTATTAAAGAATTTAACAGCTCCATATTGATAGTAGTGAAAGAGAAAGTAATTTTCTATGAACACTAACCTTCCATTTGGTCATTTGACTGTTATCAAACAGGGTACAATCATCTCCCTTCTGAAGGTTGAACTGAAAACAAAACCAAGCATTTTTTATAAATATACTGGCCCATTTTGGTAAAGCCTTCAAATTTCATTTAGGCCTGTTTGGTTATTTGACAGGAGATATTAGCATACTCAAGGTTATTTCACTTTGCCCTAGCTGAGATTTGATATTTCCCCAGCTGACACCAAGGACTGTCTATACCCATTGACAATTACTCTTGTATCCATGTATATACAATGCTGTTATACACTCACTGCATTCATTAAAACAGAAGAATCCAACCTATATATGGATGGAGAAAGCTTGTTGACTTAGATCTGAGTATGGTCCCACAAAGCGATATTAGTCTAAGTTGATCTTAATTACCATGACAACACAATACCTACAGTACTGGTTACCATGACAATTAAGATGAACTTAGGCTAAATATACCTTGTGGAACAGGTCAGAGAACAGATAGTTTTCTAGGTGCTACAGTTTATTCAGTTGTTTACTTATTTATGGTTTTATTATTGGCTTCTTATTTAAAGAAATTAACTCAAGAACTCAATAATTTAACACTTTATTTACTTTATGGTCGACTTAAATCGGAATAGCATGGCTATTAAAAGTAATTAATTATAAGCTTAAAACTTACATTGAGTTGTTTATAGTTGCATAGTGTTCGAACTCTCATAGGTTGTGTGACCCGTTTATTACGGAGGTGAATGGGAACAATTTCACGACTTTTTGCTAACAAGATATCTACAACCCTCTGGTACTGCATCAGACGATCTCGCATATCCTAAAAACATGTCAAAATAAAATTCATTTATTAAAAACTAAACTTTGTTTTTTTGTTTGACTGGGTGTTAAAGCTATGAGCCATTTCACTCCCTTGATGACATGCCAGTCCTATGGGTGAAGTAAACCACCCTCAACGCCACTGGCAACGAACAAAAAGACAGGACAATCACAGGACACAATGCAAAGACATCACAAACAAATCAGCTAAACGGCTCCCCTGTTGCTCTTAGAGTACCAGAGAAACAGGAAGCTCCTTCCAACCCTGCGCTAAGATACATGCATTGATTGATTGATTGATTGGTGTTTTATGCCATGCCTAAGGGTATTTCACTTATATGACGGCGATGTATTCCAACAATAATTGAACTTGCACAACCAATTTTCCTCCAGTGCCAAGTAAAGACAGTATTGTTTCTCTTCAAACAAACTGCCCTTAGCTAGAAGGCCTAAGATATATGTATTTGTTTGTTATATGACAACGGATTGTGCACTTCACACTGTTCCTTGCCAAATTACAGTGGAAAACTGGGAGGAAACCTCATAAAAACCAGGTTTTAGATTGCCGGAGCCACATCGTGTGACTCACTCATACAACTGAGGGTCGACAGACGGGCTCGATCCTGTGAACAGCACAATGAAATAGGCTTTACAAACCGCACTTGCTAACCACTAAGCCACTCTAAGATATATGTAAGACATATAACAGGAAATACAAATATAATGTACACCTAGGTTGTATGTGTTACCTTATTTGTTGCATACATAAAGACTAAATGACAGTGAGAGTTTATAAACTATAAGAACAACAGTACTACAGAGTTGTATCCCCTGTGAAGGGGAGATAACTGTTACCTGCACATCTCGTATGAGTTTCTCTGCTTCTTCAGGTTTGACAGTGTGTTGGCTGAACCTTGTGTTTAATAACTCTGCCTGTTGATTCAGCCATTGATCAACTTGGTTTACCTCTTCGAAAAACTGAAATACAAAGTTACACATTATACAAAAGCAGAAATAATATGGCTCTCTCAATATTTTCAGATTTTTAAAAACAAAACAAAAATTATTTTAAGGCGCTCTCAACTTTTTTAAGGAGTATTGAATTTGTGTCAAAACCGACTGATTATATTGTAGTGTGGTTACAGATTTTTATTTATTTAATTTATTTTTTACTTAATTTGCTCAATTCCTTAAAAGGAAGATTATTTTAACTTAAAACATTAAGCTTCACAACTCTAGAGTACAAAAGTCTTTTTTTTCCATCAAGATTAAACAAAAACCAAAGGAATTATGTTATAAGTGAAGAATGAATTCCACTGTGCCATACCTGTTGATTGTTGGCGGTAAATTTAAGATGAGATTCCAGACAGACTGATAACTGTAAAAGCCAGGACCATTGGGATTGGAGGGCTCCCATATAGGCCTGAAACAAGACAATAACTCTACAATTATCACACATATTTTTTGTTGTCATTTAATAATAAGTGTAATTTAATAATAAGTTTTAATTGTACATTTAGATACATGTATGTTAATTTCATGATACGGCCGTACTGTCAGTACATTAATTTCATTTGATTGTTTACATTATCATGTTCATCGACAGTTATAGTATAATAAAAAGCAAAGATTACTTAAAATGAAATACATAAACTTAATCCCTAGTAATTAACCAGTTGTTTCTTTGAGCCTACCTCAATAGTTTTATTGGCCGGGTGTCTCTCCATGATTAACACCTCCCCCTTATCCTGGACTGAGTTAAACTGGAATTCTCTACCCTCCATTTCACGGAGTAAGGACTGCAATGAAAAACAATTATAGAATATCATCCTACAGTGGTGTTTAGACTCCATATACATAAAGTTATGGTAACTCAAATAAACTTTACAAATAACAAAAATAAGTTATATTAAAAGACTTCTTTTTTTTATAACTTCTGAAGATGTAAACTTATATGGCGAAAAGCTTCAATTTCTGTGACATTTAAATTATTAGAGCTCCAATCTCCAAATTACCTCCCTTTCCCACATTTCGAGCCATCTATTCTTTACAATTGTGTGGCCTTGTAGTCACATTAAGTCATATAGTGGGAAGAAAGGCACTCAAGATGTAAACTTACATGGCGAAAAGCTTCAAGTTCTGTGACATTTAAATTTTTAGAGCTCCAATCTCTTTTAACTTCAACTTCCTCTCGTTCATTTAACCAGACCAGTTCTGTTGTGGCGGCCTGGATAAAGTCTGTAAGAGATTCTAGACTGCGGAGTCGTCGGTTAGATGTGTTCTGAAATAATACAGGACAGACATGGATAAATAAAATGTTATAGTGAGGACTTCATAGCTTTATGCATGAAATTTGCAGTGCTTAAATTCTGTCAGATGACATGAATGGTTTTACCGCCAATGGTGACAGTTTGTTTTTTTACAGTATATAACTGTATATGTGAATTATCTCACACCAGAGGAATCAGAAAAATAACAATTTTCATAAAATGTATTAGAAATGAAAGTGAAAAAGTAAAATCTTACAGTAAGTAGTGAGTATGAGACTTCAACTTTATTTAACCATTCTGAATACAACTGCTGGTCCTCCTGGGGTAAAGTTCTCTGGAATAAACAACAACAACAACAAATTAACAAACATTTTTCTCTATAAAGTTTAATTTGTTTGATTGTGTTAAAGATTGATTTATTTGTTTAATGGCGGTTAAACACTGTACTTAAGGTTATTTCACTCAAATCACAGCGTGCCAGCCTAATGGGTGATGGAAACCATCCTTGGCATCACTGGCAACAAATGAACACATGAAAGGATAACAGTTAGATGTATAAACTGTACATATAAAAACAAAGTGTATCTTTATCGAAACAAAAACCTGGCTATATACCATATCTGCTGCACATTTCTCCACCCTTCCTTTGAAGTTCTGGACCTCCTGATTGGTAATTCTGTGGCGTTCTAAAGATTTCTGTACCGCTGGTAAATCACTGCCGTAATCCGCTGTTTCCACCTCGGTCTGTAATCAAGAAAACATGACCTATTTAGTCACGAATATCACAAATTTGGTCATTCCCTAACCGAGTCAAATGCATTTGTTTCCAGAGCGGTGTTTGGTCATATGCATTGTCTTAGCTAGAGACCCGTCCACCTCTCATTTTCTAAAAATGGTTCAAATGAGCGGTAGAAATTCTGAATATTAACATGGGAAGGATATCAAAATGGAAAAATTTGACAGGCAAAATTCCTCAAAATAGGGATTCATGACAGCCAGATTTCCAATCCTTACTAAGACACTGGTCGTAAGAAACGAAAAGATCAAAATGTCAAGGAGCAAAAAACAGCAGCGTGATAGTCAGACCTTTCATCTACTTTAAAGTAATAATTATTTGAATATCAAGAGGTAAGTACACTCTTGTTCGATAACCTTTAGCAGAGCCGTTATATACCTGTTTATTTTGTATCCAGGTAAGACAGTCTTGTAGGTGTTTGAAGGCCTCCTGTGTATCGACTAGTCTTACTTCTGTCACTACCTCTGTTCTCTTTGAGTATGTCTTCCCTTCCTGGACGTATGATTTGGAGGTGAGTTTCTGTAGCACATTATTATAGAGATATCCCTGAAGAGAGCTCAGCCGCTCCTGTATTGTAAACAAGCTGGAACAACAACAACACAAAGATGTAAGAATATGAACATATTATCATTGCTTAATGGTTTGAAGGTTTATGCTGTTAACATCACACTCTGTCATAAAACGCTGTACCCGGCCAACAGGTGAAGGATTTGTTTGTTTGTTTGTTTTATTGGGGTTTAACAGCGTTCTCAGGGCTATTTCACTTATATGAAGACAGATTGTCCACTTTACACTGTTCCATGCCTTATCTCGATATAAAAAACACCTCCATGATTGGCGGAGCCACATCTTGTGACTCCCTCATGTGACTCACTGGTATACCTAAAGGTTCTGTTCTCATATTGGTTTGTTTGTTTGATTAGGGTTTGTATGCTTCACACTCTTCCTTGCAAAATTATGGTGGAAATCCGAGAGGAAACCTTTTTTTATTTTTAATGGGTGTGTTGATTACCTTTTATTGAGAGCTTCTGCCTGAGGATGGTGTCGTTCTCTAAGAACATGGACGTCAGTAAACATTGTTCTGATGTTCTCCTCGCATGTCCTTAATGATCTCTCTATAGTTTCACAGCTTTGCTTGGCCTCCCATGGGTTTACCCTGTCCAAACGACGCTCCTCCTGAACAACATATCCAAAACAACGTCAGCAACAATGCCTTCCAGTAATTATTATGTCAGAATATTACATTTCAATCAAATCAAATATTGATAATCACATTATTAAACTTCGCACATTTTAAATTATGGCAAGGGAAATATGATTTGCTTGTTTGTTTGGTGCTTAACATAACACTCAACACTCTACACGTAGGTTATTTCACTTATACAACGACAGATTGTCCATTTGACCCTGTTCCTTGCCTAATTTCAGTGGATAACCAAAGGAAACGTTGTAAAAACTACCCCTTGTGATTGCCGGAGCCACATGGTGTGACTCACTCATATACCTCAAGTTCAACTGACTCGATCCTGTGAACAGTACATCGTCAAATATGGGAAGGTAATGTGTTAAAATCCTTAATGTGGGTTATATTGACTTCATTAAATTAAACATTTCAAACAATAAACAATTGGACAGTATAGTGACATACCTCTGAGATTCGTCTCTCCAGCTCCACCAGATTGGTTTCACATGTTCTCATCTCTTTCAACAGATTCTCAGATACCGTGTCCACCCGCTCAACCCTGAATAAACACAAATCATATACATCTATATTGTAATCTACTACCCTATAACTTCTAGCAGTTGGGACGCTCTAATTTTGGGACAGTCCACAGAAATAACATGTAAGACCCCCTGTGGTAAAGCCAACCGCTAGAAGTTATAGGGTATGTTGAACTGTATAATACATGTATATAATATTTCGACTTGTCACTGAAACTACACTTTACACATGTAATTTTAACATAAAATACATCTAGTTATTTGCCATATTCAATTAAAGTGTACACTACATGTAGCTGTTTGTATGCTCATGCCTGTGCTGTTGGGGAGAACGGACAGAACAGGGTTTCCCCATGGTTATGCAAAATTAATTTAGGAGAACCGATTTATAGGTTTCCTAAATTGTTTGCAATCTTTGTATAAATTTGCATTTTGGCAATGATTTGACCAATTTTGTCATCAGATTTATATCATTGAAGATGTATTTTAAAGCAAATTTTGCTTGACACATTTATGTATTTAAAAAATCAGCAAACCAGGAGAAAATGCAAATGCTAAGTTATTTCACAAAATTTGAAGAGGACTGATTTTAAGGCTCTACCAGAAAAGATTACAGCACAAACCTGATGCTTGAGAAGAATTGTTCTGTGTTGGTACAGAAGATGTATATCAACTCATTCATCAGCTTGGCTGTTGCTGACTGACATTTGCTAAAATGTAATAGATTTGACAAATCCACACTACCAGTGGCATTGTTCCTGAAGAAGGTGGACGTAGATGGTACCCATTTTGGGCCAATGATTGTAACAATAAACCTTTATTTCAGACAAAAGTCCATATATAGGCCCTACAAACACACCGAAAAAAACCCAACAACAATTATGTGACAGGTTACATTGGTATAATCATGGAGGTAAAGCTTTACCTCCATGGTATAATTTACAAATTCGTACAGTGATCCTCCCCAGTTTCAGAGACAGTAATAAATCACTATGTAGAATTGTGTAAACTGTGGAGCAACTACAGGATGACGTTAAACACCAATCAAACAAACAAACACTTTTTCGCTGATGCAAACTGCCAGCACGCATGCGGAACTTCGCTAGTGGAAAAATGGCTTTAAATACGAGTCTGATTTAGTTAACCAACCAGTTAAACTTTTTTTCAGTTTTGCACCATTCGGCGGAATTTCAAAGGCGTCTAACTCTGCCATAAGTGAAGTTCATGTATCCTCGAGTTCAGTGTTCTACACGATTCAGACACAGCAAACTATTTTTCATCAGGCTATTATGACATTTAAGACATCCACTCATGTTACAACATAATTCTATTGTTGACACTGTGTCTTTAGAGTATGACTAAACATGTACGTCTGTATTTAACAGAGATAATTAAATAGCAATATTGGCTTTAACTAGTGAACAGAACTTTACCTGGTTACAACTAGTTATATAATACAATGTATTAATCCATCAAGTCAAACCCAATACCATTAGGTATACTATTAAACAGAGCCTGATGTGGTAATATTATCATACTAATCCGAGTATACCAGGCGGTGTAGTATTCCCAGGGAATGTTAATGGGCAATACAAATTGAATATAATATGACTTAAATGTGTAATTTGTGCAAAATAAATAATGCTACTTATTATTGTCTTCAGGAGCAAGCAAACAAGAAACCAAAGACAACAACACCCCCTAGTGATGACAGAGAAGATGAGGTATCACCGACACCCCCACAACGGGGACCCATGAAGAGGGCCCGGAGAGGGGCTGTCAGTGCTGAAGTTTATAATGAAGAAGATGCAGCCGATTATGTTAAAAAGGTAAGTAAAAGCTCTGCATATTTTTCTACTTCAAATCCTACCAGCTTAAAATCCACACCATTGTCTGCAGTGTTTAGAACAGTTTCTCATCATTCCAAAAAGGTTATTTTTTTATTTTTTTATTTTTTGTATTATTACTCAGAGGAGTTTTGTGTGTTCAGACCGATAAAGAAATGTCAAATTTTTCTCCTTAGTTCTTCATTTATACCCTAAATCACCTCAAATTAGGTTTACGACCAATCCTAACTTCTTTGCTTGTTGTGACAATATATCAGCATGTTATCTAACAAATTTATGTTTTCTGAGAAATGTTGAAGCTTTCTTACTGAAAAATTCATCTACTGCCTCTCAGACACAATTTCCAAGTCTATTAAACAGCTTCCAGGGTGATTTAGGGTACTACCAGACCTGCATGTAAGCAGCTTGAGTCAGATTGAAAAAAAAAACATGAAAAATTGTATATAGTTTGTGCTTGAACATGTGCCTGCATTATACTGCTCAATTCACAGTTCTTCGATTTAAACCCATATTCCAGCTTAGACTGTATTTCAATCCACTGACTTTTCCATTAGATTTAAAACTACTTGGAATAAAAACTATTGATTGAAATGTATTTCCCATTATTCTGGAAACAGCCATTATGAAATGGAATATAAAGGAAATGCATATATAGAATGCCATTTGAAATATTCCGGAACATTTGAGTTTACTGCTGATTGCATACAGCACCTGCTCAGGAATGTGAATACTCTCAGGAGAGTTTTTCCTGTGAGAATGTATTGGTTTTTAATGTGAGAATGTATTTGATTTATTGATATTTATTCATCCCTAAACGCGAAATAAATCATCTAATGTTGTTTTTATGTTCAGATTTTAATGGCTTCACCAGGGTTTTGAAGGTTTCTTTCTGGATATGTATTCCGTGAACTTTTAACCACGCATCGAAGTTAGCCAAGGCTACATGTCCACGTATGTGATTATTTGGTGGCCGTTTTAATTCTTGATGCGAGATTGAAAGGCGGGAAGGTCAACATAGCCCCGGGTGGAAGGGGCATCAACTTCCTTATCAATGTATGCTATTATCTCTCTGGCTGGTTCTCTATAGGTTATTGATTTCAGAAAGGTCACTCACCATTCTTGGTTAAGAAACTCCGTGTTACTTACTGTGAATCCATTAACGCATCACATCACACGGATCAACACCATTCACTCGCCACATTGGAGCCACTGTCAGCTGACTCAATATGAAATCTGTACATCTAATTTCTTCTATGATTTTACTGAGAGTATCTTTAAGGCTAATCTAATGGCATCCTTGGTAAAAGTTTCTGTCGAAGGTGTGGATTTTAACTAAATTTTAACATCTGAACTTGGGAAGGGATGTTTCAGCATTTTTGTTTCGAAGAACATTATCATTTGATTTGATATTCAATCTATAAATAGCCCTCTGGCGAAGGGCAGTTTGTTTGAGGAGTAGAATACTGTTTTTACTTTATAGCACTGTAGGAAGATTAACTTTCCAGCAGTATCAAAACACCTCACATTTTATGGTTGTGCTAGTGTCAATTACTGTTGGAATACACCGCCATCATATAAGTGAAACACCATAAAGCATGGTGTAAAACACTAATCAGTCAAAAAGTCTCTGGATAAATATAAATCTAAAAACTTCTGTATCATTTGAATACCCCCATCTCAAGGTCCGTATAGGTAATACATGTACAGTGTGTATATATTTGGTACATTAACAAATTGTGAAACTCATTTGATACTGATTTTTTAATTTTAAAAGAAAAACAGATTTCTTCACTTAGAAGTTAAACATAATGTTGTTTTATACTTACTGAGAACTCCACTTCATAATACAGACAGACATATCTTATCAGAATAGAATAGAAGAATAAGGGGAATAACTCCTCTTTACATTCTGCTGTCTGCTATAAAGGCCAGTCAATCTAATTATTAGCAAGCCCAGCAAACCTGACCACGTGGCATTGTAGGGATGTATTGTAAAATCCTGGCCATTGATACTGAATCAATCCCCACTCAGAATCAGAAATAATAATAAAATGAAAAACATCCTTGATAGGGACAATTTCATAGATCATTTATTATTCTGTATAGTCCATATAACACTAAACATTATGTTTTGCTGAAGAAGAAAAAAACATTTATTTTTTATAACATCGCTATATTTTTGGCAGATTTTTCAAAGATAACAACACAGAAATGTACATGTATTACTCCATTTATTTTAAAAATTAACATTTTTTCTGTGAAGAGACTGATGATAAAGTGGTCCAGGTTGTCAATAAATGTAGTATGTACTATGCATTATGGACTAGTTATAAACAATGAAGTATTGTGTATGTGACGTGAAGGACACAGTTGCTCAGATCTGCTATTTGCAAATTAATTTCAAAGATAAGAGTTGAAACAGGAAACATAAAATCAGTTCAGAAATTTTATCGACAGTTATGTATGGTCATATTCAACTGAATAAATAAACACCATTGAATTGTGGTAGTGTCAGGTGTGTGTGCTGTTTTCTGACAATATTTGACAAAAAACTGATTGGATTCATTGTAAATCATTTCTTAGTTTAATGAGTCGGCCATTGAGGCATTGAAGTACCTTTTGTTGAAGATAAGTTTGTGGCAGTAAAGTTGGTTAATATTTAATAACTGCACTTTACTTTGATTTATAGTTCTGTCATTCGACTCATTCCCAGTCTGTACGGAGACAACAACACTGAACATTTTTAAAAAAACTAGTCATTAGACTCATTATATAACCCCAAGCATCATGATAAATCTGACTTGTCTTACTAAAATAATAGACTAGCTCTTAAAATTTACGAAATACATATTTAAGCGATACTTTGTCACTTTTTTAATTTTTGTTGGAAGATGTGTTTCAATTATTCATCAAACTTGTTTCAACATCCCCGTTCAAATTCCCAGAGGTCATTTCTGCAAGTAGATAAATGGTGCGATAACACACTGATAAGACAACTGGTTATTTATATGTCCATGAAATACCAAGATTTCTTTCACGCATAAAAGTGATATTTCACTGCAGTTAAATAACACTTTTTGTTATTCGCTTCAAATTTACTGCGTCAAAGCCCATCTGTTCTATTATGATGTTATATAGGAACAGGCATCATGTCACCACGCAACACAAAAGCTACATCATTTGTCGTGACGTTTCAAATCACGTCCTTCTATTCCACGCCACTTTTGAAATAATGTCATGTTGCCCTGGTGCTCTCAGAGCTAAGGGGCAACAGGAAGCCGATCTGTTTGTGGTGTCTGTATTGCGTCTCGTTGTTGTCCTGTATTTGGTCCATCATGTCTTTGTTTGTTGTCAGTGGTGCCCATGTTGGTTCCTTTCACCGATTGGGCTAGCTTGTCGTCATATAAGTGAAATACCCTTGAGTACGACGTTAAACCCAAATCAAACAAAACTGTTACAAATCTTAGATGACATCATTGTATATTCAATTTAACCTGGCATAAGCGACTAATTCACTTTTGACCCGTGGGGGAGCGGGTTGGCCAGTCCTGCAAAATACTCCCTCGGCTTCCTCGGTCGATCGTAAGAG